>CANDYH010000665.1:0-19658 GCA_947396885.1 Heligmosomoides polygyrus polygyrus | reverse complement strand
GTAATAAATAAATAAATAAATATTTCATTGGATAAGGAGTGAATTTGTACTCTCCCGTTAAATGTGTTTTGTCTAAGGTGGTTGTAACTTTTCTGCTTGCTGTTCCCTTTTCTTCGTTTCCGAACGCGTGTATCTGTTGTGTTATTTATGTTGGTCTCTTGTCGACTAATTCAACTCTATTGATTTCAAATAACATTGACCTGAAAAGGTTGTTCTTGTTTAATATTTAGAAATAAAAAGCAGTCGGTTTAACCCTTTCACGACATTATCCGACGATGTCGTCGGACACCATCATAAAGGCAGTTCATGGAATTTTATCAAACATTCAACAGTGTAGTATAAATCACCGAGTCCACGGATATCTACGGTCAAGATGATCCATGGGAAACTTCATTGGCTACTGTTTCATTCATATCTAACAAAATATTAATAATAATAGTGAAACTGGGCGCGCGGGAAAAATACGCGCTGTCCCACGGGCGCTCACGTCGTGAAAGGTTTAATGGGGATGTGAATCTGCGTAAGGCTCAGAATTCATTGAAAAGTGTCCATCCCTATTGCTATCCAAAAGGCGATAGTGGAGTGTGTTCTATTTCACCGATCGCCACGTTCAAGTGCTTGTAGTATATCATCATCAGCATGATAATGAGGTTGGGATGCGACATGTTCTGGCGCTGACGCTCACTATATCCTTGTGAAAGTAGCGCTGTAGTGCTTCAAGAACACTGTCCAGCGTCAAACTGTCGTTCCACCCGACGTGATCTTTGCGTGACGCTTTGCTAGAACTTCGCTTGATAATTTTAGGGCAACAAGTTGGATTTCCACAATTCCATGAACCCACAGGATGCTTCGCTGTTCTATAGTCGATTTATGGATAGGCTACGATCGTCGTATCTACCAGAGAAAGTTCAGGTGCGTATGGTACATTTCTGTTTTTCGAAATCCGTTGATTTGAAATAGTATAGTAATTTGAGTAAATTACTATGGGTTATTGATAAAACATTGTGGTGTTATATATTGTTATTTTTATTAGTTAGTACAAATGAAGTAGTTGATCTTATAGGACGGCAGTATATTTCAGGATGGACGCTTTGCCGCAATGATGAACGTTGAAATCGTTAACGACGACCGACCGTGACCATCAACCTCGACAGCCGAAACAGAGACTGATTCCTTATGCTCAATCATTGAATAATTTGTGTTGCACGTTGTGCAGCGGCGAGTGGTGGAACGAGTGCATCTTCAGTAAAGATCTCGAATTTTCCTGCACCCCGATCATTCCAGTACAGCTTGAAACATTTAGAGAACGAGGACATCAGACCGTTGCTTTACGGTGGAGCACACAATGACACTTTTCACGTCAAATTGGACACTCTTCAAGGCTAGCATAAAGCTTTTGAAATCAAAGCGAACTCTTCCAAGTCGAAATGAGCCTTCTCCACATAGAAGTATAGACTCTCCATAAATGTTAGAATTATTATTTTTTGTTCAAGGAAGACTTTAGTATAACTTTCCTTAAGTTTTAATTCATTTACCCATAAGTAAACACGTTGCTTGAAATTTTGTGAAATTTTTACTAATTGATGAAAAAAGTGTCTTGAAGCTTGTTTTAAGGAGCAGGAGTGCCAGAGAAGAATGCGCTATGCCCTTATGTTTATGTTTATGTTTATTACGCTTGCATAAGGCAATCGTTGAAAAGCAGTCAATGCACAACGACAACTGCGTGTATAAGCTAACAAACAATGAAAACAAATAAAATCCAGAACAAAGAACTAGTCAACAACAACGCCAGGATGCAAAGTCATATACTGTTTAAGAAATCTCGTTTCTAAGCAAGGCAATACCTACACGGCTTTTCATTTGTCCCGGAGTTACGGGAGACTGAATACGTTTAGCAATTTTTAAGCACAAGCTGCCAGCTCTATATGTGAACGATGTGGCTCGTAGTCGGGTTCTGGGGCGAGGAAGAGATAACTTTTCAGGTTCCCCTCGTGTTAGAGATTTCTTCGTTTTAAAGAATTTACAAGGCACAGAAGCAGGTGTGAAGTTCAGCAGTATATATACAAGACACATATCGAATACTTTGCGGCGAGATTCTAGGGCCGGTATACCGAGATATTTGTTTCTAATTGAAGCTTTTGGTACTTGCGAGTATGAGAAGCTATTTGTTCGAAGGAGAAGTTTGCGAGTGAAATTGTTTTGTACCTTCTCCATTCTGCATATGTCCTTTTTCTTATAAGGAGCGAAGACAGAGGCACTAGATTCAACAAGAGGGCGTACGTAGGTTTAATCTAGGACGTCGCGATTTTTATTCGATTTATAGCAGAATTTCTGTTTTCATGAGGTTTCAAACCTGTTAACACTGCGGCAGGAACAACTGCAAACAACACACAGATCCTTACTCTGAAGGTTCATGTAAGTGGCATATCAATCAAATAGAAGTTCTGCGAACTTTTTTTTTGTGCATGGCGCGACCTGATCCTTTAATGCGTTATATGCGTGCTTGCTTGCTTGCTGTGCTTTAAACGAAATTTTATTTAACCATTCTTCTCTGAACATAAAAATTTTATAAAATTATTGCTGGCAGGGAACTAGCAATTTCCGAAGAAAGTTATACCAAGTTTTCTTGAACAAAAAAATATTCTAACCATCATATTGAGTTTGTAGCCTTTTCTTAACGGGTTTTCATGTAGTTTTGGGAGACAATAAATTACAGAGATTTGAGGGTCGTTATCCACTTTTAATTCGCTGTCAGTGTTTATTAAAGTTTATAATCTAGGTTATCATACTATATAATAATCCGCTAAGGCATATGCTATACTCCAGCGGGAGCATCCGCGGAAGGGCGGGAATCGCGCCGAGATCGCTCACCTGGCCAATCGCGCGCAGCGTCACGCCCGCCGTCCGCGGTGCACCCTTCTTCAACGGATGTTCCGCGGATGCTCCCGCGGGAGTATAACACAGGCCTAAGCGATGAGTCACACTATCGATCGACGCGATGAGTCATAAAATAGGGGAAATTATCATACCATATAATAATCCGCTAAGCGATGAGTCACACTATCGATCGACGCGATGAGTCATAAAATAGGGAAATTACGGGGCACAAATTAAGGCAAGAAAATAGCGGAAAATACCGACGGCTTCTACGCGCCTGGCGACTCAGTAGACGAGCAGAACATGTCGGCGACCGTGCATGGCGACTGGGTAGACGTGCCGAACACGTCGGCGACCGTGCATGGCGAGCCGTAGACGTACCGAACACGCCGGCGACCGTGCATGGAGAGCCGTAGACGTGCCGAACACGTCGCCAACTTCAGCCCTGGGGGTAATCGAGGTCGCTGAACATGATTATGAAGTTCGTTTTTTAAGTGTAGATCACCATCGATCGGTATCGATCAAATTATCGATTTTTAATGTATGTCGTCCAAGCGGTCCGAAACTTGAGCCATAGGGGTAATCGAGGTCGCTAAACACGATTATGAAGGTCGTCTTTGAAGTGTCGATTGCCATCAACCGATATTGAACAAATTACAGAAGACGTGGCGAACACGTCGCCCACGTGCTTGGGGATTCAGAAGGCGTGCCGAAGACGTACCGAACATGTCGTCCGCTAAGGAAGATCATTGAGGGGGACCAGTAGTAATGGGGACGAGTTCTACTAAGGGGGAGTAATGAGTGACCACCAAATCGCCCTATTTATAGAAGAGGAAGGGCTTTTGGTCCGAAGTTAGCCCCTTGGACTTTGTGTACTTTTTCTGTAAGTTTGAGGGATATTTGGCAATTGTCCAATACTGTTGTTTACCATCGACGTCTCACTGCCAGACGGGTGGTGGCACCCATATGACGAGGTCTCGAAAGACATCTCTATTGTTTTTGGCTGTATGCCAAGACCAAGGAGCACACATATGACGAGGTTTCGCAAGACGCGTCTGTGGGTCATACCTCATTGTTCCTTCCCAGCTATGCTGTGTGGCGCATTTGCGTTATTTTGCCTCATCATACTATCATCATACTATATAATAATCCGCTAAGCGATGAGTCACACTATCGATCGGCCATGAGTCATAAATTAGGGGAAATTACGGGCACAAATTAAGGCAAGAAATTAGCGGAAAATACCGACGGCTTCTACGCGCCTGGCGACTCAGTAGACGAGCAGAACATGTCGGCGACCGTGCATGGCGACTCGGTAGACGTGTCGAACACGTCGGCGACCGTGCATGGTGACCCGTAGACGTGCCGAAGACGTGTTCAACCGTGCCTGGGCATTTAGATGATCATCGACGAAAGGCCTTCACAGCAGGGGAGACAATCGATATTGATCGATATTATCGATTTTTTTTGCGGATGTCGTTCAATCGGCACGAAACTCAGCACAGGGGCTAATCGAGGTCCTGACCGGTGGTTTTCTCCCAGATTTAACCGATCAGGGTGGAGAGGAGGGGGGGGGGGGGTGGTACACGCCGGTGGTTTTCCCCCAGTTTTAACTGATCGGGGTGGGGAGGTGGTGGGAGACACGCCAGTGGTTTTCTCCCAGATTTAACCGATTGGGGTGGAGAGGGGGGGGGGGGTGGGACACGTCGATGGTTTTCTTCCAGATTTAACCAACGCGGGTACTATGGCCCGAAGGAGTGCTCCACAACAGTCTGAGGGCGAAAGCACTGATTAACGCAAATAAATTACGTTTCTGAACTGTATGAAGATAGTGCCGATGTTGAAGAGATGTTGAGGATGGAGGGAGGGAGAGCTGGACGGCTTCATATCGAAGAACTACTCACCTGATCTTAAAGAAGGTAGACCAAGGTTCGAAATTATTAAGGTTTTCAAGTACCTCTTTTTACTGCTAAAGTGTCGAGAAGGCTGCACAAGCAGAGCAACTGCTTGAAGTGAGCCATCTTGGCTTAGTGACTCTCTAAGGTCACGCAAGTGCGAGACATGCCGACAGGCGTGTCGGAGCATGCATTCATGCTATTTTCATTTAACATGGATTTAGACCTAATTTTGTTTCAAAATTTATTAACAATTTCAAAACATAAGCTTTTTGTTTTAGTTCTATCTAGTGCTTTTGACATTTTATATCTTGTGCCTTTACTAAGTAATGCTTTTAATATTTTATCCTTAATAACTTCTAAATTGCCAGTTATAAGAATAATACGACAAGTGCACCGTGTCTCGTATCTGCGCGCTTCGCGCGACATACAACACCAAGCAAAAAAGTCCACCCTAGAGCAGGAGCTGCCGGTAAAAATTCGGACGGAAAGTCGGACGTCCCAATTTGATGACCTAAAAACCAATAAAGGACAAGTGAGCAAATAGGACCAACACGTATTCTTGTAGTACAGAACATTGTCTTCCAAATGTTATAAAAAACTGCGCAAAAAATTCCAAACGTAAGCGGAGAGAATACGTGCGCAGATGGCCACTTGTTCACTTTTTCACTTGTCACTTTAGCGACCTAAAAATTGACCAAATTCAGGATGAAAAAGAAATGCAATAAATGTTTTGATAGAGTAAATCTCTTTCGAAAGCTGGGCAGCGCTATGCAAGAAAACGCCGGCGAAATCAGGCTCAAGCTTGAGGTTCGGGAATCGAAGGGTGGTTGTACTGTGACGCCTTTTGGGAGGGGTGGGAGTCATACTCCTTCAATTTTGGCAAAGGATTCTCCTTCATTTTTCAGGTTTTTAGGCAACGTTTGTGATTCTTAATAAGTTGTTTTTCGAGGAGTGTCCACGACAGCGTGGAGAGACCTTCGTTTCAGAAAGTTAAAATTTTTTTTAAAATTGTTTTGTACTACGTGTTAAAAATGAAGATTTTTCGCCAGCAGATTTGGAGTCAATGACAGGTCTCCAATTTTTTTCTATTTTTTCGGGAAGTCATAGACACAACAGTTTTCTGCCAAAACGAGCAATATCTACTCCAAAGTTGCACTCTAGAAAATTTCAAGTGTTATTTACTGAGGACGACCTAAGCGCATTCGCTACACGATTTTTTGAAGCGCTCTTCGAACCGATGACGGAATGGCAATCGGAGGAGCATTGTCACGGAACTAATTTTCTCTCTTCTGCAGGAAACAGCATCAGAAAGTGAAGTTGTACTCTATAAAATTTTAAGCTACAGTTTGACACACGGTAATAAAACCTGTTTTTCTGAGACAATCTTCTGTGTGAACAGATGGCCCCGATTTGTATCATTTTCCGAAAAATGTCGACACTACTAATTACATGGAAGCTGCTATTTTTACAACCTGCTTTTCAAAGCGTGGAGTCCATACTTCCAATAATTTTCAAAGCTTTGTGAAAATTTCCGAGACTCCAAAAGTTCTCCGAAATATGGTAGGTTACGTGCGGCCATTGCGTCCTCCGATATCATCGACCGCAACTGAAGGATGGACTTCTCGCGACAAAAAAATTTATATATTCTGAAGGAACAACATCAGAGAGTGAAAATGGTGCAATCTTGTAGTTCAAGATGTGATTAACATACAATAAAAAACGAAGCTTCTTGCTTCAGTGATCTCCGATATGATTAGGGAGGATCGAATTCCAAATTCTCATGTTTCATGGGAATAAATCTTTACTTTGATTTTTTTATCTACCACAATTTGGTGGTTCACCGAAGGATGCGTCTGTAGCGAATTGTAATAAGTATTTATTACTTCACAACTATCAGAGCATAACACAAATAATAACTCGGTAGGGAATTTCAAGGGGAGGAGCATAGAAGCATGACATATATTGCTCATGGAAGGCTGATAGCCTCTAGTCTTAAAAGAGTGTACCGCGGCTAGAGTGTAGTATTTGTGCATTCTCTTATTTACGTACTTGCGGTATCGTTAGGTCATACCTGTGGATGATATGCAATGATGCTTATCTTATATTATTCGCCTAAACATAATAAGTGTTATCATTCTTATCTTTTTGCTCTATATTGTTATATAATATCATGCATTTATATAATCAGATGTAACCCTAGTTGGGTATTCACAACACATGTTTCATGGAAATTAATTTTTTACCTGGATTTTTTTATCTACACAGTTAAAAGTCTGCAACAAAAAATTTAGGCTCTTGACCCATTCACAGCCTGAAAATCGTGGTTTTTTGAAAAGAAAAGATTGGATCGACCTCAGGTCGATATGGCACCGACGTCACTGGAGCGACAAACCTCCAAAAACTTACCGAGTTATAATGATTTTTGTGAACGTCCAATTTTGCACTCCAATGATGTCGGTGCCATATCGACCAGAGGTCGATCCAATCTATTCTTTTCAAAAAACCAGATTTTTACGCTGTGCATGGGTGAGGAGCTAGAATTTTTTTGTGTCAGATTTTTAACTGTATGGATTGTTTCGTTCAGGTAAAAATTATTTTTCATGAAACATGAGAATTTGGAATGCGATCCTCCCTAAGCATATCGGAGATCGCTGCGAAGAGGCTTAGTTTTTTGTTGTACATTAATCACATCTTAAGCTTTAATATGGCATAATTTTCACTCTCTGATGTTCTTCCTTAATCATCATTTTCAATAGCATTTGTCCCGCTTGGTGGCGGAGTCCGCTCTTCTGGTCTGGTGACGCCACTTCTCCCGATCAAACGCTTGGTCGGGATGAACACCAGCTAACTTCAAGTCCATATGCAACGTATCTAGCCAACGTTGTTTCGGGCGTCCTCTGGGCCGTTTTCCAGGGACTTCAAGATTCAGGCCAATCTTCCACACGGTGTCGTCGTTAGCGCGAAGGAAGTGGCCATACCATCGAAAACGTGCAACTTGTCAGCTATCGAGGCGACACCGAACCTTTGTCGCATGGTGTCATTGCGAACGCGGTCCAATCGCGTTACTCCAGCCGTCCACCTTAAAATTTTCGTCTCCATTACACTGAGGCGGCTTTCAATTTCCTTCGTAACGGGCCAGCATTCAGCACCGTACGTCACTACTGGGCGGACAACTGCTCTATACACCTTTGACTTGAGGTACTCAGGTATTGTCTTATCGCAAAGCACCCCAGTCAACGAACGCCATTTGGACCAGGCTGCACTCACACGTGCGTTCACCTCCAACTTTAGACTGCCATCGGACGTGACTGTTGATCCAAGATACTTGAAAGATGTAACTCGTGAGAGCTCAGTACCATTGATCTTAATGGATTCATGCTCATTCACATCCGTCGTCAAGTATTCCGTCTTTTTGACGTTTACCTTGAGTCCGAACAATGCTAAGCGATCGCACCACGCCTGTGCCTGTCGCTCGGGCTCTGCTTTGTCTTCGCATGCAAGCATGACGTCGTTGGCATACAGCAACGTCCAGGGAGCTGCCTTTTGGAGATCTCGAGTAATTGCATCCATGACGACCACGAAGAGCAGTGGGGATAGCGCAGACCCCTGGTGCACTCTGACAGAGATCGGAAACTCCATCGAGGTACCCGCTGGTGCTCGTACTTGGCTTATTGGGCACGAGTAGAGGATGCGCACCCACTCAACAAGCTCTTCAGGGATGCCGTGTCGTCGCAAAGCGTACCATATAACTTCTCGCGGGACGCGGTCGAAGGCCTTCTATAAGTCCAGGAAGGCAAAATGCACCGGTTTCTGTTTCTCTCGGTGCTTCTCTAGCAGAAGACGAACGGCGTGTATGGCATCAACCGTCCCACAGCCGGCAACGAAACCACACTGATTATTGGAAAGCTGGACGACATCCCGGAAACGTCTATCGACAATTCGCTCAAAGACTTTCATGGTGTGCGATAGTAGGCGAATCGGACGGTAGCTAGCGCAGTCCGCAGGGCTGCCTTTCTTCTTCCAAATCGGGATAGTCGTGGTTTGCTGCCAACTCTCAGGCACTTTCTTCTCAGCAACAACCTGATTGAAAAACTTTGTCAGCCAGTCAGCAGGGCACCAGCCTTCGACTTCCACAGTCGGCCGGCAGGTCACCTGGACCAGTGGCTTTGCCTGACTTCATCTTCCTCAGGGCTGCTTCAGTTTCGTTCACTGTGATCTTCTGAACGGGACCGTATACAGGTGAAGCAAAAGGAACGGCAGGATGTTCAAATTCTACATTCGAGATTTCCTCGAAGTAGTCGCGCCATCGCTTCACAGCCCTTTTACGATCTATCAGAAGATGGCCGTTCTCATCGTTAATGCCAAAGAACTTTTCGATGTCTTCTGCTTGGCGACAGCGAGCCTTGGCGAGTCGGTAAAGATAGCGCTCACCATCGCGCGTTTCCAGTTTTTCGCTGACTTCAGCGTTGTATGCGGCTTTAGCAGCACCCACTGCCTTCTTTGCCGCTTTCCTCGCTTCTCGATAATTCCGCCAGTTACAGACTGTTTTGTCACGATAAATACGTGATACAGCCGTTTCTGTTCCCTGACCTTCTCGCTGACATCGTCAGTCCACAGCCAAGCCTGCTTGTCGACCCAACGCCGTCCAGGCTTCGTTGTGCCGAGTTCGAGGCGTGCAGCCTGGGTTATCGTATCGGTAGCATCCTTCCAGGTTTCGTCGACAGTTGTTGCCGTCGGCGGCCGAATGCGAGAAATAACAGCTGCTTCCTTCTCTTTCAGTCGCCACCATTTGATTCTAGCCGTCACGCATCGCTCAACACGTTTACACCTCGGAGGTGTGATCTTCAGCGAGCAGATCAGTGGACGGTGTTTCGGTGCAACCGTCTCATACGGCACGGTCTTTGCGTCTGTGACAAGACCTTGGTCGCGACGCCTAACAAGGACATAGTCAATCTGCGTTTTGGCGTTCCCGCTATAAAACGAGATGAGGTGGGAGTCACGCTTTCGAAATTTGGTGTTCACGATAGTGAGGTCGTGTGAGTCTGCATACTCAAGTATACGCTCACCATCGGCGTTGCGTGACCCATAGCCAAAACCACCATGACAGCTGTAACCATCTTTCGTTGCTCCGACGTGACCATTAGGTCACCTGCCACAAAAATCATGTCTTGTGACGGCACTTCCGCTGTCTTCTCATCAAGCAGGGACCAGAACTCGTCCGTGGTTTGCTCGGAGCAACCTGTCTGCGGAGCATACGCGGAAAAGAAATGACATCGTCGCTTTTCTATGGCGACAACAATCTTCATCAAGCGGTCATCGAAACGTTCTACGCTTGCAATCGTGTCACGGTAACGCTTTGAGACGATCATACCGACACTACTGATGGTCCTGGGACTTCCACAAAGAACGGCCTTGTAGCTACGTCCTATGTCCCTTGACTTGCTGCAGGACCACCTCGTCTCCTGCACCGCACAGAAATCTATCTTTCTTTGCTCCAGAGCTTCTACCAACTCGCACGAGCGGCCCGTCAACGTACCAACATTCAACGTTGCTACGCGGACTTGACTACCTTACGGGACTTTCGGACTAGCCCAGTTGCCCTCCGATGCCGCCCTCGCATCAGGGACTCTCGCATACTTCTCACGCTCGCCGGGCTTTGCGAGTGCGCGTCGGTTCCCGCGGACGCCGTAACACTATCTCGAAAACTCTGAAACGTCATCGACCATATGATGTGATACAGGATCTTCGTTGGCCGGCCTGTCACTAGGGCCTGTCGCCTGCATTCGATTGTCCGTGATTGGCTCGGCTCGCAAAAGCAAGCAGTTTCCAGTGGCACCACGTGGAGGAACGGACATCGCCACCGATGTTCTTCCTTCAGAAGGTAGAATTTTGTTTGCCGCAGAAGTCCATCCTTCAGCTGCGCCACCGTCATGGATTCGAAGAGTGTCCAAAAAAATGCAGTAGAGATAGTACTTGAGTCAGCTTTAGCAGTTAACACTTGGCGTTTTAGAGTACAATTTCGAATGCGGATGTTGCTCCTTCAGGTACAAAAATGTGTCGTGTCCAGGAGGTCCTCGGAGAGTCTGAAAAGTTGAACTCGTTGTGATTAATTCGACAATTGCCTGCAAAAGTGATTTATTTTCAACTGTGAACAATCAAAATATTATTATCAAAAAATTTCATACTCAAAACTAAGACGCCCATCATCGATCGCCATTTTGATCACGCTGTGATCAAAATGGCGATCGATGATGCAATTTCTATGGCGACAACAATCTTCATCAAGCGGTCATCGAAACGTTCTACGCTTGCAATCGTGTCACGGTAACGCTTTGAGACGATCATACCGACACCACTGGTGGTCCTGGGACTTCCACAAAGAACGGCCTTGAAGCTACGTCCTATGTCCCTTGACTTGCTGCAGGACCACCTCGTCTCCTGCACCGCACAGAAATCTATTTTTTTTTAGAAAAAGAAATTTTTATCAAAATAGCGATCGATTGCGCAATTTCCAAGTTTTTTTCCAGTTGAAATTTGTCGTCCGTACAAGCGCATTGCCACTGACCTCAATGGACAGGCTTCGTTTCCGTCTGTCGTCAAGTATTTTTTGACGTTTAGCTTGAACCCGAATATCGCCAGGCGATCGTACCAATCTTGCGCTTGTCGTTCGAGTTCGCTCTTCTCTTCGCTGGCAAATATTATGTCATGTGCATACAGCAGCGTCCAGGAGATAGGCCTCTGGAGGTCTCTCGAAATGGAATCCATTACGACAATAAAAAAGAGTGGGGAAAGCGCAGAGTCTTGGTGAACACCGACGGAGATAGGAAACTCCGCCGATGTGCCGGCTGGCGCTCGCACTCTACTCTTTCGGAAAAGCAAAGTATGCGCACCCACTCAATAAGCTCTTCGGGAACACCGTGTCGTCGTAAGGCGTACGATATGACCTCACGCGGTACACGATCAAATGCTTTCTCTAAATCGAGAAAGGCTAGGTGCAGGGGTTTCTGCCTTTCTCGATGTCTCTCTACTATAAGGCGAGCAGCATGTATGGCATCGAAGGTGCCACAGCCAGCTATGAAGCTACATTAGTTGGTGGAAAGCTGGACAATATCGCGAATACGCGGGAAACGGTCAGGAGGTACAAGATATGGCCACACCCTTCGCCGGGGAGGGAGCATGCGATCTTCCTCTCATCCCCCTTGCTCACCCATCTTTTAACCACCCAGGCTTCAACGAGAGTCTAACGGCTGCCTTACGAAGCCTCTGAGACGCAAAACACAGAAGTTTCTGGTCAGCAGAACAGCGGCTGTATCTCCTGTCGCGCTGCCCGAACACGCCCATCTGCAATTCGGTCGGAAATTTTCATGCTGTGCGAGATCACGCGAATTGGACGGTAATTCATGCAATCCGCAAGACTGCCCTTCTTTTTCCAAATCGGGATCGTGTGCTTTCCTGCCAACTCCAACTACCAGGAACCTTCTTCTCCGCAACAACCTGGTTGAAAAACTTCGTGAGCCACTCAGCAGCATACCAGCACCTCAATATCCATAGGTCGGCCGCTATGCCGTCGGGGTCCGTTGCTTTGCCTGGCTTCATCTTCTTCAAAGCCGCTTCCGTCTCCTTCACAGTGATTTTCTGCACAGAACCGTGCGTAGAAAGGACTCAAATGATAGGCGGATGGGCAAACTCTACTGTCGAGATTCTCTCGAAGTAGTCTTTTCATAGCCCTATTGTGGCTCGTAGTAGATGGCCATTTCCATCATTGACGTCCAAGAATTTCTCGATGTCCCCGGTCCGACGATGGCGTGGTTTGCCAAATCGGTAAAAATGTCGTTAACCATCGCGCAACTTTAGTTTATTGCTGAGCTCATCATAATGAGCGGCTTTTGCAATGGCTACGACATTCTTGGCCGCTCTCTTCGCCTCATGGTACGTACGCCAATTATCCGCAGTCTTGTCGCGCAGGATGGCATGATATTATCTTTTCTTTATTCGGAAATTTTCTCTTACGTAGGTAGTCCACAGCCATGCCTGCTTCTCGATCTTTTCTCTATTCTCGATCTCCAGGCTTAGTCATGCCTAATTCAGAACATGCATATCATATCGGTGGCATCTTTCCATGTTTCCTCGACGGTTGTCACCGTCAGTAACCGCACACGAGAAAAAATAGCTGCAGCCTTTTCTTTCAACCGCCACCACTTGACTCTTGATGGATCGCATCGCTCGACATGCCTCAGCCTCGGAGCAGCGAAATTTAGAGTGCATACCAGCAGGCGGTGCTGTGTGGCGACAGTCTCTACGGCACCACCTTTGCATCTGTGACCAGCCTTCGATCGCGATGCTTGACAAGGATGATGTCGATCTGTGTCTTGGTACTCCCGCTATAGAAATACACAAGATGGGAGTTACGCTTTCGAAATACGGTGTTTGCAATGATGAGGCTATGCGAGTCGGCATATTCAAGGATTCGCTCACCATCAGTTTTACGTGCTCCATATCCAAAACCGTCGTGACAGCTGTAACCATCTTTCGCAATCCTATCATAGCCGTAGAGGTCACCTGCGATAACGGCGCCTTCTAACGGTACCTCTGCTGTCTTTTCATCAAACTCTTCTGAACGGATGAAATGAATAGTACTGCGAGAATCTCCACCCTTCATATAGTAGAAAAACATTCTTCGTTTTTGCTGAGTCCTTGAACCGAAAGAGCTACGAGCCGTCCAAGGCGGGGTACAGTAGCGCACCGTCAGCACGTGCCCACGTACATGCGTGCGCGCGATGTTGTATGTGACGCGGCGAAAGGCTCAGCTGCAAGGGAGTCGGTGGCTTAGCAGGGCACGGGGCTGCTTCGAAGATGCTGGACCAGACTAGACTCCCGTGCTATGCACTGTTTTTGCATTTTTTCATAACCGCTGCCTCCTTCACCAATTTGTTTCCTACACATCTCCTACGCATTTATTTCACTCTAAATTGTCAAATGGGCCAGATTGTGATTAACACTCCATGACCTCGGCAGCCCTAGTGACCGTACCTGCTGTAACCTACCGTAATCAGCCGAAATTTCGAAAGCGAATGTCAGATTCGTGATCAGCACACCAAATAGCCTCCTAGGAGAAGTCTGGGCAAAATTGGTGATAACGACCTCGACAGCACTATTCATCCGTACCTGCTGTAACCCGTACCTGTTGTGAGCTCACTGCTTAACATTCGCTGAAAAACACAAAACGGTGTATATTTCAAAAACTGGGAAAAGTGAGTGAACCACAGCTCATAGTAAACCCTTATTTGACAATTTAGAGTGAAATATATGTGTAGGAGATGTGTAGGAGGTAAGCTGATTTAACACATTGACGACTGCGCCTTCTTCGTGTGTCTGGCGCGTGGGACCAACCGATTTTTTGCAACGCCGACAGCGTGGGATGACATCATGTCGTACGGTCCTACGCGATCGCAAAATTCGACTCTTGGTGGAAAGCGATGATGAGGATGACGAGGTGGTCCAGGAGGATGTTGATGCTGAGGACGATATCCTTGTACTACCAACTGACGACGACGATGGCTCATAAAGTGAAGTAATAGAATCCGACGCAGAAGATGAGGATACGGAAGCTTGGAAAAGCGATTTAGAAGCCTCCAACCGGTGGAACTTTGCGAAGGAGTCCGGCTTTCATGACGATGTGTTCGACTGCGGTAGGCCGATCGATTACTATCGATTATTCTTCAATGACGAATTGTTAGTTGAAGCCATTACTTGACGAGAAGCTCAATAAATTAGTAACCGAAACTTGTTTTTGTGGACCACGCGTTTTACAATGATGTCTAAAGATGAAGCACACATAACACAAAAAAGTTCCTCGGAAGGATCTGAATCCAACTAGAAAAATAAATTACAAAGCTGTGGCCTGAAATCATATAACACGGTTCCACGCGGCCGAAAGGGTGTGGCCTGACATCAGGCCACACGGTCGTCAACGTGTAAAACCACCATCAAGGCACTATTGTACATTTCACGACTCCAGAGGTCGAGGAGAGGTTGAAAATTTTTTGGCCCAAACCTCCTCGAGAGTGTTATTTGGGGTGCTGATCACGAATCTGACATTTGTTTTTGAAATTTATGCCGATTACGACAGGCTACAGCAGGTACAAGTAACTAGAGCAGTCGAGGCCATGGAGTGTAATTCACGAATCTGGGGTGCTGATCACGAATCTGATCCTTTTAACAATTTAGAGTGAAATAAATGTGTAGGAGATGCGTGGGAAGCAAACTGATAAAGAATGCAGTGGTTTTGAAAAGAAAGCAAAAATAGTGCATAGCACAGGAGTCGAGCATCTGGTCCAGCATCTTCCCCACATTCGAGGACCCGTAGCTCTTTTGGTTCAAGGACTCGGCAAAAACGAAACATGTTTTTCTACTATACGGACATACGAAGGGTGGACATTCTCGTAGTACTTATAATTTCCCCCGTTCAAACCTACGCCTGAGACCCTTCCCTGGTTAGCTATATCAGAGTAGCCTAACTACGGAGCGCAGAGAAGAAATGGTACACACGCTGTTCAGTAGACATTGGATCCGACACCGATTTTCTGGATAATCGGATGATTCGGATAGGCCATTTTTTCGAACCCCGGATCTTCGGGTGATTCTGATGAGGGCAATTTCGAAAACCCCGGATCTTCGGAGGATTCAAATAACGCCATTTTCGGCCGAGCCGGATTTCGGATATCCGATTCGGATACAACCGGATAAGTGATATAATAGGGGCACGCAACCTCTTAAAAACGGAACACATCAGTAACTCTGCGTTTATTTCCTTGACCAATTTAAGTCAAAGCAGATTGGAGCGCCTCACCTTGAATTAAGTGTTTATATGCCCTGGTAGCAAGGCACATGAATGCCCAGTTACATTATATCTGGCCTAGCTTTTTCACCAATGGAGTGGAACACACCAGCGCTACGTAAAAGATGTCGTATTTGGCTGCCTTACGAGGGGGCCCTCCGCAGAGCTATTTTGCGCTTCCAGAACAAACAAAAAACAGCTTTAGGACCCCAACGAGCCAATACCAACTCAACAGTGAGTTGGTAATGCACAGCGAAGTCTTGTAAAGGACAATAATGAAACGATTCCGAAACGCCCCGCAAGAAATTTCTCGTGCTCTGAAAAGGGAAGGGTCTGAAGCGCATGTCTGAACGGAGAGAGCGAGTCATCCCACCATATATATAGGAATAATCGCCACTCCTCAATTAGTATAAAAATGTTTCTTTTTTGCCAAATCGATAAGCCCGAGGAGTAGAGGATCTTTGAAGTTACAGTGGAATCGGCGCCTCATGAGTTCGGGAGTCTTGTACGCTCGCAATGCAGCCGGCGGGAATCGGCTCGCAGCGCAGTAGATAGCGACCTTGCTCCATGAGAGGAGGTAGAGGGTTCGACTTTTCTGCGCTGCTGCATCTTTGCATTTCAACTTATTGTTTGATTTGAGCGATTCTGACATCTGCACCATTTTAGATGTTTGCTGTGCAGTGTTTCCAGATGTATGCCGTGAGCGTAACTTTGTTGCCACTTGTTTATTACTGAGCGGTTTTTTAACCAAATCTCAATTGGAAAGCTGTTCAACATAACGATGTATGAACGTTTAACATCAGTGATACACAGACACAAAGTGCATGGAACATAAGCACTGGTCATAATACGAGCAGCACATAAAGGCTACTGGCTCCTCACAGTTTGCTTCCATATATGGACAAATGAGATCGGCTCCATAGGCGAAATCCAACTGAAGACATTCCCTTTTCTCTGAAACAAGAGTTCCAGCCGAAAACGTTATCATATGCCCACTGCTTGCCAGCCTTTCCACGTCTATCAGTTCATTTTGCTGATCCCAACCTTCTTCTAGTTTTCCACCACTTCCTCTTCGTCTTCGTTAACTTCAAGTTGACATGCTTCGAAATATGCTAGCCATCGTTCGGTCAGGTTGGTGTCATTCCCATGAAGGCTGCTTATCAAAAGGTGGACCACACTTCAGCGGGCAAGTGGATCACCACTCGAGCATAGGCGGCTTTGTTGGTGTTAGGTTTAGAGAACCTCCAGCAGACCTCTGATTTCCAGAGGACAGGCAAAGATAAGAGAAAGAGTGTATTGATGCCGTTTAGGTCAAATCCCGGGATCTACAGACTTTCTCGTTTTAACCATGTGACCTCACATCATGGTCTGCTTTGAAAATCCGACCAGGATGGTTTTTTTTTGGTTTTTTTATTGGCCTATGTATGGAAACAGACTGAGAGGAGCTTGCAGCATTTATACCCTGCCCATTGTGTCCAGTGCTGCTTTATGCACGTTGTACCTGTGTATCACTGGTGTTGAATATTTATGCATCATCCTGTTGAGTACCACAGCATGCAGCTGGAAAGTGCGCAAAAAACATCTGAAAATGGTATAGACGCCAGAATCCCTCAAATCTCAACCAATCATTTAAAAAGCAGGAATGCAGCAGCGCATGAGGGCAGTAGCTGCCGCAAACGAGGCAGCGGCAAAAATTCATCGAGGCATTATTGCCACTGCAGCTGCTTTGCTGCCGACAATTTGCGTCTGGGCTCCAGCTGATCGTGGCGGGATCTAGAATGGAAGCTGATAATGATAACGAAACCGGTTTGGGGATGGAGTGGGCGGCAATGCTGAGGATGAGTGCCGCCTAAGGGACAGTTTTGCCTCCTGCGAGGCGGTTTCGTTGCCTGCCGCGTGTCGCGTTGCCGCAAAAGTGTGCGTAGGGCTTTAGGCTAGCTCAGAACAGTCCGTCGTCAATTTGATGTGAGAAGTGTCCAGTTTGGTTTGAAGACGGTATGTACATAGATACATACAGTTGTGGCCGTAGCCTTTTCAAAAATGCGGAAAAAGCCGCATTTTCCCGGCTTTTTCGGCCTTTCGAAATAACCTCCTTCAATGTTAACCAATTGCGAAATCAAGCACATTTTTGAGTTCAGCAGTTCAAGCTCTATCAGAAAGCGTTAAAATATTGCCAAAAATTTCAAAGCTCAACCAATTTTTTCAAAGGTTAGTTTTTCGTTCAAAATAGTGCTCCATTGCGAAGGGCGGCTGCGGACGAGCTGTCGGTAGCAAGTCGTCGAAAACCGTTGCATGCTCATAACTCCTTCATTTTTAGGTCTTTCGAGAAACGGTTGATACCGTTGGATTCGTCTTTTCGAGATCTACACAACCTTTGTCAGACCACCGCGTTTTCATAGTGGGTGGGCAAAATGACTGGAACGGGCTATTTGCGATTGGAGAAGCTTATTTTTCAGGACTTGCATGATCTCGGAGTATATCAAACATGGCATAAAGTGTTCCGTCATGCCAGGAATCCACCGAGAGTGCCCTGTGCACTATGCATATAGGATGGAACCTATCAATCGAGAGGGGGGACAGCTTGTAGAGTGAGCGTTGGGGGGTTTTATCACAAATTTGCGGCCGGCCTACTCAGGAATTGCTGTACAGTACCGGACATGCCGCTGCGTCCAACAAGCACAAGCGGCACCAAGGATGAGGAGCGGCGCAAAAGGGCGCCGGAGAGTGCCGCCTTCCGCTCGCCACGTGTCGCTCCGGATGCAAGTCGCGTTAGGGTGCTGCGCCCTCAACTACTGGACTTTAGGCTGATGGAAGGAGTCCATCCACGCATTTGGACGAGCATGACATACTGTTTGGAACTAACTGCCGGTATGGCGTGCTGTGAACAATGCATATAGGCCCGACAGGATCAATCGAGTGAGCGCGACAACCTATAGAGCGAGCGACAGCTTGTAGTTTGAGCGTATAAGGAGTTTTAAAGGAATTTCCTAGCCTTCCTACTCAGGAATTGCTCTAAGACTGTCCAGCTTGCATCTGGAGTGCGCCGTGAACAATGCATATAGAGTCGAACCTATAAATTGATGGGCGCGAAAACGGCCTGCAAATGCGCAGGCTAGCAGAACACTAAAGGTACTTTACGGTGACATGCTCACAACTTACTAAATGATTAAACTGATTTGGCACCATCTGCCATTTTTGCGCGGCGGATATAGCGGCTGAAGTTTCCTGCGCTCTTACTCGCCTATGTTTCGGTTTTCAACATACGCAATGACACCAATCCGTTCAGCTTGAAAAGCTTTATTGAATGGTGTCACTGTCGACCATTTTAGAAAAACCGATTATTTGACAACCAGTCGTTCGGCGGCCTAGCGGCCGCCTACGACTGGTTGGGGCTTTCCCCCCCCCCCCCCAAACCCCGAGAATAGGACGCCATGGCCGCTACGGATTTCCCTTTCTTCCCTAGGCCTTCTGACCATTATGTTAATAGAGATGGATCGGCTGATCTTCCTCAACGTGATCCTCAAAAAATCGATAATATCGATCGATATCGATTGATCGACTTCAGATTCGTGTTCAGCGACCTCGATTACCCCCAAGGCCGAAGTTTCGCGCCACTTGAACGTCATCCTCAAAAAATCGATAATATCGATCGATATCGATTGGTCGACTTCAGATTCGTGTTCAGCGACCTCGATTACCCCCAGGGCCGAGGTTTCGTGCCGGTTGAACGTGATCCTCAAAAAATCGATAATATCGATCGATATCGATTGGTCGACTTCAGTTTCGTGTTCAGCGACCTCGATTACCCCCAGGCCTGAAGTTTTCTACCGCCGACGTGTTCGGCAGGTCTACGGCTCGCCATGCACGGTTGCCGACGTGTTCGGCACGTCTACGGCTCGCCATGCACGGTTGCCGACGTGTTCGGCACGTCTACGGCTCGCCATGCACGGTTGCCGACGTGTTCGGCACGTCTACGGCTCGCCATGCACGGTTGCTGACGTGTTCGGCACGTCTACGGCTCGCCATGCACGGTTGCCGACGTGTTC
>CANDYH010000664.1:0-20658 GCA_947396885.1 Heligmosomoides polygyrus polygyrus | reverse complement strand
CCACTCCTTCTTTGCCTTTTATTGTTAGGCAAACAGTTCCTACGCCTGAATCCATTTGAGAATACATACATACTATCGTGAATTTTCAGTTGTAGCTCGAGATGTTCTCAAACAAATGAAGGTCTTACATGTCGGAACGGGAAGAGCAAGTCATATATGGCATGTGGATGTAGCATACCTGAGCAAGCTTATCCTTGGTCACTTTTCCCCGACGGGGAGCAGCGTTGTCGAAGAGGAACACCTTCTTAAAGCGCTGCGACCGAATAAGTGCGAGTCGCCGGTCCATCCCTTCTATTTCGTTCACCATGGCCTTGGGGTCCATCTTCGTGCTTTTGGAAAACAGCTTCTAATATCGGCTGGCCACCGCAAGTTTTTTTTTTTATTTGGCCAATTGTATGGCCAAATACGCATTCATGTCGCCTCCACGACATCCCTTAGAAGTAGAATGCGCTGGCGCATCCCAGAAGGGATTGAGTAACGCCGTTCTTTATCCTTTATCCTTTATCCTTCTAATATACATTTTCATGGGCGCAGACTAAGAAGCTCAGAAGGTGCTTCTCGCCGTGAAGATCCCGCCGAGCAAAGGTCGGTAAGAGGTCACCAGGCCTCACCCAGACTCGCTGCTTGGCAGGGTCAAGGTAGAAGACGTACTTCTCATCTTGCTTGACTATTGAGTCCAGGCTGATCGGGGTTGGGAATTGGGCGAGATTTGCGCGACACAGGTCGACTCGTCAGACTGGGGTTTGGCATGCTTCTGGAAAGGACAAAAGTGGTCCCTTCTCAGGTGGCCTTCAGTAAGTAGCAAACATACAAAGACGAGAAGCACTGAACCGGATTCCAGTTACGACATGTATGGGCACGGCATGGAGAGACTCATTACTTTAACTCCCCTCCCTCTTGAAGGAAGAATATGAACCCCTCAGTACAAAAATGTATTTCCATTTTGCCAAGCCGTTAAGCCCAAGGAGTATAGGGGTCCTAGAAGTTACTGTGAATCAGCGGCGCTAAATTTATATTATTAATTGTATTGTAGGTTAATTGTATTATTATGTTTATATAACATTAACGTTTTGAATTAACTGAGAAGGCCTATGGCACCTTCAAACGATGTGATGAAGAAGTGGTTATGTTATTAGTCTTTAATTACGGTCATATCCCTAATGGTGTTTGTGTTCTTTTCGATATTTGTTTGTTTGTTCGTTTTTGTGACGTGTGTCGTAATAAATAATAATAATAATAATAATAATAATAATAATAATAATAATAATAATATAATAATAATAATAATAATAATAATAATTATTATTATTATTATTATTATTATTATTATTATTATTATTATTATTATTATTATTATTATTATTATTATTATTATTATTAGGGGTGGAGATTCTTACTATAAAACTCG
The DNA here is from genome assembly GCA_947396885.1 of Heligmosomoides polygyrus polygyrus. Lineage (NCBI taxonomy): Eukaryota > Metazoa > Nematoda > Chromadorea > Rhabditida > Heligmosomidae > Heligmosomoides > Heligmosomoides polygyrus. Next base: position 19,250 of record CANDYH010000664.1, on the reverse strand, counting down.
ATTTCCCGTTGGGCTACAGCCTGTTTTCTTTTAAGAGAATTATAATGACATGTTTAGGGAGCACTCTGCCTCAAGGAACTGGCTGAATCATCCTGTGAGGTTTTCTTCCATTTTGATTTTTTATGTTGTATTTATACAGGATTTCACTCGCAAACCAGAGGTTTATTTGTTCCGAATCAGAAACATTCTATTCTTCTAAAAAGGCGTGTCTTCTTCCACGTGCTATCGATTTTCCCTAGATCAGGTTACATATCAGTTAGCCTTCTATAACGTTTCATCTGCCCACTTATACAGAATCTGGATGACCACAATGCCTGAAATCTTGTTCCCTCTTTAATTCTTTATTAATCCAATGAGAGCAGGGCAGGTTAACGGCAAAAACTACAATTCTTGAAAATAGCAACGAACAGCGTCTACTGACTTCAGAGCCAAATTCATTTGGCCATCAGAAGGCAGAAAAATCCCAATCGCGCTTCAAATTAACGCTTCTCGTGGGTGTTGCAGTGTTCACGTTTTTTCTTCTTTTTTTTTTTGCACCTTTTTTCCATTAAAACAAGTCATGGGCACTTGGGATCACAGTCGGGGAAAAATCGGCTGTCACGTGCTCCCGATTCCAGATTCGTGGTTCCGATTCTCCTTCCAAGCCATGAAACCCATTCGTAAATTGTCCATCATCTGGCCATTGCAAGCCATTATATTTGAATTTATTTATTTATTCAAGGCATATATTTAACCTCTAGTCAATCTTCCACGGTCCTGAGCAAAGAGCTTCCCATCGTTTTCATACATGACCAGCAGCAGGTTGAATTTTTTGAGAATTCGACAAGTCAAGAAGTCTTGTGTCTTGTGTGACTTGTCGATTTAGGTACTGAGATCGATGTACATTCTCGACCAACTCTCGATGAATCCTAGCATCTTTGACGTTGTAATAGAAGAGTAGCTTCTTCAGCGTAGCCGATATGGCACAAGTTGCTACACCGGCTTACTTTTCGTTGTCGTCGCCTTCCTCGGAGACTGGAAAAATCGGGCTCGGGGGGGGGGCGAGGGAAGTGTCACCTTGTATTAAGTGGTTATCCGCTTTACTAAGCATAAAGGATAAAGGACAGTGCTACTCAATCTTTTTTGGGACGCGCCACGCATTCTACTTCTACAGGATCTCGTCGAGACGATATTGAATGGCTTGAGGTGGCCAGACGATGAATAAGTCAGCGCTTTATCCTTCCCACACAATTCTGTGAATCAATTCACCGACCCCGAAGAGATGAAGGGTTGGTTGGTCTGGGCGGCAAATCCGAGCCAGAAACCTGGTATCGAGTGCACGCGAGAGACGATGCCTCTTATGGCTGCGCTACACGGGCCGTGGTGTCCTTGATAAGAAAGCACATGAATATTCAATTACATCAGAAGTGGCCTAGCTCAAATCATCATTACATCAGTGCTGTGTGAAATTCTTAACTTCCTACAACTCGGAACCCCGTATATGACTGCCGCTCATGATGGCCATCCCACGCCGAAAATCGAAGTCGCCTGACAAACTACCTCCCAAATGCCATTTCATTTACAGAAGACCAACCCAGAAGCTGAAAAATCCTAAGAACACCGCAAGAACACGAAAGCCAGTCTTACCTTAGATGTGGACAGAAGTATCCACCGTCATCCTAGCTGTACGAAGAATGGTTTATGAGCTTGGGTCCTCCTGCCGTGGAATTCCTCAGAGGGCGTACAGCGCCAGCTTCTGGGTTACAGCTAAGCACTCGTCACTCCTACTGATCAGACTCGAAGTCTGAGTCTGAGCCCCAAAGTTTCGACTTCTCTCTTGTGGATCATGTCAGCATCCCGTAAAGAATTATCTTGGTCGATGGAAACCTTGCAAGATGTTATACATACTGATGAAGTCAGATTTCTCTTCTATATGATGTGCCAAATATGAGTTTATACTGCCCTCACGACATCCATTAAAAGTAGAGTGCGTGGTACATCCCAGAAAGAATTGGCAATGTAATGTCGTTCTTTATCATTTGTATTTTATCTTTTCAAACACGAAAATGAGCTGGTGTAAAATGTCAAAGAGTGGAGACTGACAACGTTCTGACAAGGAAATGTTCCCAATTCAAGGTGAGCTTTTGCGATGCTGTTTTGGCAGGATTTAGGGCACTGTGAGCGGACTCTAGAACAACAGCTGATTTTTGCTGAACGCTTTTTTAATGAGCTGAAAAGGAGGTCTGAAAGCGTGAGTGCAACTATCATCAACTCTACGACACCCCACGAAATGTGCCCCGGCGGCGCAGTTGGTAGGAGCGCCACCTCATGGAGCACGCCGGCAGGGTTTTCAGTTCGAGTCCGCGTGCTGCCGATATTTTTGCGCATATTAGTTTGCTGTTATTACGCTTTCTCGCTTGGTTGGCGTAGGTGAGGAATCCGAACCATGGAACAGGAATCGGATTCACGCCACAGCTGGCGCCTCCTCCGACCGTGCTACACGCCCCCAATTTTAATAGAATTAACAATAAATAATAATAATGAAAGCACGTGGAGCACAGTCAGGGAAGGTATTGGTAATCGCATCAAACCAATACCATGTTCTTGGTTCAGGTTTCCCGCCTAGGCCCTGACTATTCAAAATATTAGGCCATTTTCAAGACACCACAATTTTTTAGTTTTGCAAAAAAAGCGAAACACGTCAAGAAATGAAGTAACTGCCATCATGTTCTATCGCTCTTCTTTACCTTCCAGGCAGACTCCCAACCCCGTCAGCGTAGAACTTTTCTGGCTTTGATACGAAGAAGCCGGCCAGCCAGCGTTCCATGTCACCCTCGTCATCGAACAATTGGGGAGATACAGGAAAAGGTGGTAGTGTGTTGGTGCAACACCTTTTCTTCCGAAACGTGATTGCCGTCAAAGAGGACTGATTTTCTCTAACGGTGACTGTGCGCTGTTGTCGTCTTCCTCATACTCATCATCAGGTGTCCAGTTGACATCCATCTCTCATCGAAACGCTCCTATGAAGGCAACTGGAGAATACGTGACCCATTTTCATTATACTTCCTATAAACTGAACCGACTCTTCTTCCTGACAGTCGGTATCCCCACATATGGCGTCCAGGGTCCTGGGTGGGTGAACATCAACGTAACCAGCTGCCACCCACGCGTAATACAAACACGGCCGAAACAGCGGAACGCAGAACTGTCGGTAGGTCTGGCTTATAATCTGCAATCAAAAGAAAAGTCACGGGTGGTATCCTTTTTGTATTATATTTTATCCCGGTTGCCTGCTTTCAATATACCATCTCGGCTGCATGTAACATATTCCGGATAGCCTCTGACCTGCTACCTCCAACCTGTACCGCCTCTTCTTCCTGACAGTCGATATCTCCATAAATGGCGTCCAGGAGGAGTCCTTTTATGGCATCCGCAACCACAATGTCTCTCCTTGTCGGAGAAGTGAAGTCTGGTGCGTAGGTCGAAAGTAGTCGGCCGACAACACGTCCAGGTGAGAACGACATTTTTAGCACACTTATGCACCGATATAGCTCGTGTTTATAGTATTCAACCGTAAGATACGCCTATTTGTGTGCATTTACGGTATTATTGGTGATATGGTATGATAGCTCATATGAAGGCGCAAATGGTCAGCCTTGATTTGTTTTAAGCATTGATGGTCTAAAATTAACTCTAAATCTAAATCAGCAACAAATTAATATGTGTAAAAGTCCCGGCATCACGTGGACTCAAACTGAAAATCCCGCCGGTGTGCATCTATGAGCGCTCCTACCAACTGCCCCTCCGAGGCACACCACGTTGGGTGTTGTATGGGTTGATGATAGTTGTGCGCAGGCTTTCAAACCTCCTTTTCAGGTCTTTAGAAAGGCGTCCAGCAAAAACTGACTGTGGTTCTGGACTCCGCTCACAGGGTCCTACATCCTGTCAAAATAGCACCGCCAAAGCTCACTTTGAGTTGGGAACCTTTACTTGTGAGAAGCAGCATATGTAAATGTCCAAGGTGAAGGAAGCCGCACGGATCTGAGGTTGCCGAAAGTTCCATGGCCAGGTTTTGGTGCATAGAGTTGAGTCTGTTCGGTTTATTAGAGCAACCAAGCAGTGCCATACGTCACTTTCGTGGAATTTCTCGCTTCTTGCTCGTCGTAGGCGTGGCTGAAGCACTCCGCTCCACTTGCCGCCTTTTCAAACGTGGAGCATGAGGCCAACTCTGCACTCAAAACATGCTCTCGTCATTCTATTCTTTGTCGCCACGCAAGGAATGTCAACCTAGGAAGCTCTGGTGTGTCAGTGGTTGACTGGTGGTGCATCCGTTCCAAGAAAGCTGTGTAGATCCCCTCCTTAAAGTCTGACTCCGCGGGTTTGCTTCGTGAGCCTTCCTCAAAGTCCACGTTGTGACTTTGTCGCCATTATTATGGTTTATTTCCGAAGTCCTGGTCCCAGTTTTTCCTACGCGTCAACACTGCAATAAAGGGTACAATTTTTTAGAATGCTATGCCGTTTTTGCAGTGATATGGTGTCGCTTCTTATGAAACTTCATTTCTGGCCCAATTTCTCTCCAATCTCTTGCTTTAAGTGGCAAAATTTCTTCACTGATCTTTCATACCTGAGCAAGTGGCCCAAAGTGGACATGCGCTCAGAAAATTTTCGAGCAATCGAATTAGAATATAATTGAAAAAGTGATTTTTCTGAATATTCGAATTTGAATACACAAACTGGAAAGTAAACCATTCAAACACATGTCATTCGGGCATAGCTACATGCACATAGAAGGCAGCCACTTTCTACCTATGGAAGGAAGGCCTCATGATGCCTCTCTGAGCACATATCTCGGTCCAGTTCACACCCTTTTTGAGCGCCTTTTTGAAGCAAGTGCATTGCACGACTTACGCTCGACTTTAGTGACCTCTTCAAATGTTATTAATTCACACAATCAAGTAGAGTCGCTGTGGGTAACGACCCTTAGTGCCCATTATTCAGAGAGAATAGCTGTTCGTCTGTTTCTTTGCCGCCTCGCTGTCTGTGTGTCCGTCCGTCCATCACAATGGCACAGTGTCCAGAGGAGGGCTTTCTCATTTTGATGTCTCTTATTAATCGACTGATTTTATCGATCTTCCCCTTGGTTGATTGCTTGATGTCTAGGAAGTATGTTATACGATGAACAGAATTCATAAGAAGGAAGCAGAATCGCTTTTCACGTATGGGCGATCAGGCAGACCCGCAAACTGTAGCCAGTCCTGCGCTTTGGCCGTAGCCGGCTAGCAGGTGGTTCCTAAATAAAGGACAACCATATTTTTATGAAGCCCTCCTGCCACGCAGACCACTGCGAAGCAGCCATCTCGCTTATAACAGCGGAATCAAAGCATTTTAAAAAGGTAAGTAAGCGTTAGGCATCCTTCGACGGAATGCGTTACGCATTCTACTTCAACGAGATGTCGTGGAGGCATACTGAATAAGTATTTGGTCCATACAGTGACTTGGGGTGACCATCCGATTGTCATGTCCATGATTTATCTTTCCAGATAAGCCGGGTACCAATTCAGTGACCCAAAGAGGATGGAAGGCCTGGTCGGGAAACCCGAACCAAGAAGCTACAATCGGATGCACGGTAGAGCCGGCGCCTATTCCGACTGCGGTACCAAGCGCCCAAGACCTGAAATTGCTCCCCGTCAATATCTTCGTGACTCAAAAGTTCTGAAAGCACACTAACGACAAGCACACCACCCAGCAGGTTTGCACTATAGTTGTGCCCGAACGAATATATTCGAATAATTTATTCGAATATTCATTCGAATTATTCGATCATTCGGTTTTCTCGATTTTCGAATATTCGTTCGAATTCGATTATCGATGACCAGCGTCGGTCGCCGGCTCCGCCGGCGCCGACGCTGGGTAAGGAAGCATCCGTAGCGTCGAGCACGTTGAAACTTACGCCTACTCCAGACTGGTTCCTAGCTTCGTACCACTTACTCAGTATAGCACGCAGAAGAATGTTCTCAGCACTCCTTCTTCATCTAGCGTTGAGTTCACAGCCTATTGCAGCTTGTCAAGCCTTAAGAAATGTATAACAGTTCTGTCCAGTCGTCGTGCTTCGAGCCGCTAGGTGTGGCGAATTCCAGAGGTGACTTCATTAGCCACTAATTTTGAGGGTACGTACGGGAAGTGTTATTCCGAGAGTCTAGTGTAGTCGAAAACTGGGGGTGGGACGGCAACTTGGTTTCGGCTGTTGACGAACCACTGCAGACAGTGACTTATGCCTTCCTCCTTTATGAGATTTGTGAGATTTTCTGCCTCTGATTTCCCTATCTCCAATTTGTCAGATAGAAATCGTGGTCGGTTCAGTTTGAGAAAAAACCGATAGCACCACACAAATGATCGATAATATCGATCGATATCGACTCCCTGATCAAAACGCCCAATTTACTGTGGAACGCTCCCGTCGGCCAACATAATCGGCAACTCCAATCCCGATCGGTTAGGTCCGAGAGCACCACTGGTTATTTGATTGATAGCGTAAATGCCTCTTACTTGAACCAAAGTGGGGATATGTGTGCTTCTCACTGTTGTATTTGTTGTTCATCTACGGCTATCAATCGAATGAAAATCGCTCAGCCGAAATAAATTCGAATGGGAGAATCTTACAGCCCGCAGCTAAGAAGCAGACATATAGCGCATTAAAAGATGAGATCGCGCCATGCACTCCAAAAATGCCACCTAATTGATTCACCAAAGTGGGGATATGTGTGTTCCTCACTGTTGTATTTGTTGTTAAACTTATGCTATCAATAAATATCGCAGCGTCTTAGAAGGGGGCCCAAGCGATAAATAGGAATCATGAGTGGGCGGGAGAAACTGTTGCATGCGCTCGACACAACGAACTTCGAATGGGAGAATCTTACTTACAGCCTAGCTAATGAGCAAGCATATGGCGCAATAAAAGACGAATCGCACCATGCCTTCGAAAAGTTCACCGCAGCTTTTAATCGACTGATAGTGTATAAGCCACTTAATCACAAAGGTGGGATATGTATGTTCCTCACCGTTGTGTTTGTTGCTCAACTTCTGCTATCACACGAATAAAAATCCGACAGCTTGGAAGGGTGTAGAAAGTAGGAAGTTTATGTGGGCTGGAGAAACTGATGGGCTCAATCCAACCAACTTAGAATGGGAGAAACTTACTTACAGCCTACAGAATCAGGCGCAAAACGGCTCGGGTGGACAGGGCTCATCGTGTTAAGTGGTTGTCAGTCCCTTTAAGAAGCACACGAGTAGATATAAGTGGTACAACTAGCAGTGGGGATCAAATAGGCTGGGGCGAGAGGTCCACGATGTAGGAACTCCCAATCCGTCGTTTTGTGTTGTATGAAAATTCAAAATTATCAGCAGCACTGGTGGATTCTCGCCCTATGGTGAACCAAGTTAGTTCACTTCTGCTGTGAACGGGCATATATGTGCCTTCCTACCAAGGGGCATACTCTAACGTGTAGAGCGAGGAGCACTAGAATAGGGCCGCAGATTCTCACCACAACACTGACATCAACTTGAGACTCTCGAAGAGAAACAAAGTGAAACGGTGGCAAAGGCAGTAACGAAGAGCGGCAGTATGGATTAACACAGCGGGAGCTGTTCTCAAAAAAGGGAAGGCGGAAGCTCGCACACATCAGAAGGTTATGCCGGAACACAGAGAAAGTAGCAAGAACAGGAATGAGCAGTGACCTCGGCCATGCACACAGCCGGCCGAGTTGTACCCTGCGGTAACACAACTGTAGCGGCACCTAATTGCAAGCATTAATTGACCGGTAGCAAGGACAGGAGCCTTCAAGGGGGTGAGTTCGAAGCAGTAGCCACCCAACACGTGCGCGGGCAGAGCCGCGGCGCCGGCCTGTTTCGCAACGCCTCACGTGTCCTACTCGGCAGCGGCGATTGCTCACCTCCCTGCGCTTCCCTTCGGAGAGAGAAGTCGACAACCTGCCTCAAACTTGGGTGATTAAACCATCGAGCCCGCGGAGTTTACGAATTTTCCCACGGTCACGTTGAGACAAAAAACCATCCTCTATTATATATGGTGGGATTTTCAAAAGCCGAATATTCGTTCGAATTCGAACATCGAAGGGAGCCATATTCGAATATTATTCAAATCGAATAGTCAAACTCTATTCGATCGAATACTTTTATTCGAATATCGGATAAACCTGGGCTGGTAGTACGAACATACCGATTTTGGTCGCGCGCGCGTCGGGCTCTGTCGCACGTGCGGCGAACCGCCACTGACGCAGGGCTCTCTAGGTGGGCTGTCAGGGGGAAATGGAGCTCTAACAAACTCCCGAGGTATGCTATATTGTATCTACATATTGTATCTGTATATTGTATCTAGAAGTAGTAAATCTTTAGTAAATAGTAAATCTTTATTAGCTTTCACGTGAAGCAGTTGTTGTGTTCGTGAATATGATTCCGAAGATATGTTGTTGTAGTAAGTGTTGAAGTAGTAAATCTTAGTAGAATCGTGTTAAACTAGAGATCAACAAAAATCGATAATTTGATCCATATCTATTGGTGGCGATCCATATTCGAAAAACGAACTTCAGATTCGTGTTCAGCAACCTCGATTGCTCCAGGGCTGATGCTTCGGGCCCCTTGAACGACATCAACAAAAAATCGATAATGTGATCCATATCGATTAATGGCGATCCATACTTCAAAAACGAACTTGAGATTCGTGTTCAGCGAGCTCGATTGCCCCAGAGCTGAAGCTTCGGGCCGCTGTCGATCGCCATCAATTGTTGAGTATCGCCAATACGCCAGTGTGACGGACGGACTGAAGTACGTAGACACACGCGCACTACTCTTTTGTATATAGTAGGATTCGTTCATTCGAACAAATTATTCGACTATTCGATCATTCGAAAATTTTCGATATCGAATAAATTCGATCGTTCATTCGTTCGAAAAATCTCGACGTCGAATAAATTCGATCGTTCATTCGTTTGGAAATTTTCGACATCGAGTTTCATTCGTTCGGAAATTTTCGACATCGAATGAATTCGCTCGATCATTCGTTCGAAAATTTTTGACGTCGAATAAATTCGATCATTCATTCGTTCGATAAAATTTCGAAAAAGCACAACTATAGTTCGCACCCACGAATAGAACCGTGGGTGTTCGCGCTACCGAAGAAAAAACAGTCCTAATGCTCTGCCCAAGACATATATGAAGCTAATCCGCAGCGGCTGTAATTACGTACAGGATAATTAGCTTAGCTGAGTTCTTGTGCAAGTGCACACGGAACGAAGAGGACACCGTCCAATTCCGGACGGGATCCCTCTTTGTTATTCCTCTCTTGTGCACTTCGACGACATGGTGCTGCTGTTCCTGCTCACCTACTGTTCCACTGAAACAACAGCAAATTACTTCTCTACTCGTGTCCAACGGGCTTTTAAGGTTTTTTCTTCAGTATGAGCAGCTCCGTAGTTTTTCATCGTATGCCAAGGGCTTTAAAACTGCTTTCCTTCAGAACACAGCAATTTCCACAGGCATTTACTGCGATAATTCTCCCAACGATGTTTTGAAGAATCGCACTCCGTCTCCTCCCAGATATTATCCTGGCTGTGAAGGCTACTTGAGAATAATCCCAGTCGCCAGCGGTGGTAATCCTGGCGCTTGTTAGAGCTGTTATTCATCACAAAGCCTGATTCGATTTCTCACTGGGCGCGAGGCCTACTTATGCACTGCATAAATCATCCCCGTCGAAACTCTCAACGACCCTCTCCTCTGGTGTAGTGTGCCCTCAGAGAGCCATTTTTTAGGGCTGCTTCCGCTGACGATCAGAGATGAATCGCGCCGTTCCATTGCTGCGACGGCCCTTTAAACGATGACTGTGTTTTCACTGCAGTTTTTTCCATTCCACATTTTCCTTATTACGAATGGAGGATAAAAGGGTAGGGGTGATTTCTAGTCAATCTCTTAACGGAAATTCCTCGCATTCTACTTCTACAGAATACCGTGGAGGCCGATTAATTGTGTTTTTTGCCTATACAAAGACTTGCGGTGTCCAGTCGATCGACAACTCAGTGTTTTACTCTCCTAAAAAGCATGGGACCAACTCCTGGCACAAAAGGTGTAGATGGTTTTGTGGATATGGGCGGGATCTGAACATAGAACGCTGAGGTTGAAGAGTGCACGCGATAGCCGGCCTCTTGTTTGACTGCGCTATTGCTTCAGATAAAAGGCGGAAAAGTTAGGGTATATAAGAGGTCAAGATTGTCTACTGTCTGATTGTCTGTACTGCTTCAAAAGATCATCTTGTAGAGGCGACGGATAATTTAGGGGTTGCAAGCCCCTAAATAATCGGTCGCCTCTACAAGACGATCCGGCACCAATTCACCGATCCGGAGAGATGGAAGGATTGGTTGGCCTGGGCGGGAATCCGAACCAAGCACCTAGTACGGGTGCACGAGACAGTCGGCACTTTCTCCGACTGCGCTACATACGTCCGATCCTATTCTTAGTCAGCCGTAAGTCAGCAAACACTGCTCGTAGTAAATGTTGGGGGTTATAAAGCACGACAAACCCCAGTAAGGTTCACGTCTAAATGATGTGCTTTTCTTGAAACTGACCATCTTTAAAGCTAAATTCAAAGTCTGTATTTACACATAATACATTGTTTTTGACGACATATCATCGAACAGCTACTGCTACAGGATTGGTCCACCGCACTACAGGGGTTACTCAGCAGTAAACGCTTAACGATCGACTTCACTGATGTGAAGCCTTACGGAGTGCGCTATGCATTTCACTGCTCACACGTTACGGCTTAGAAGCGCAAACACACGGTGTGGATAAAACACCTCCAGCAAACCTTGGATTAATCGACACCATATTTTATCCTTATTCTTTATTCAAAGCTAAGAAAATGGCGCAGCATTCATATGTAAAATGAATACGACCATTAATTTTGCTAGAATCCAATAAAACAAATGAACAGCACACCCCCTCGCAGTTAACAAAGGGTTTATAGACTAATGGCACACACACCCTTCCCTCCAAGATGACCCTCCTTTTCTTGACGTATACCCTTGTTGTGTTAGATCATAATTATGTACTTAAGCTGTTACAACGATGTTTTGTTGCGATCAAAACTTCTAGCGCCAGGCGGGATTCGAACCCGCACCTCCCTCTGACCGGGCGGGAATGCTCTACGCCATTACACCACCGGCGCTGTTTACTCGAACGAAACATCCACTTATCTTACAAGTGTGTTAGTCATCAGTTAGTTAGCTTATCTAGGTGAGGTTCAGTCTTCGTGGGAACTCAAATTTTGCGTTAAGCACTTCGTTAAACCACTTACCCTAGCCTACGGCCTATCGAGCCAATTCTCTGTAATATTCATACTATATCCATCCGAATTTTTTGACGCATCTGAACAGCTTATTTCAAAGTTGAGGTTTTCTCCAAAAATGTCTTCGAAGCACTATTTTAGCAAGACACCTGTCCTGTTTATGAAATAAGATATTGCGCCTGTGCAGTTATATTTGAAAATAGGTGCTGAAATTAAGACTCACTCAACATCTCCACCGAGTTTCGACTAACTATCACCTTCGACCAACTATTACCTTCAGAGACGCTGTCGCGTGGGCCAAGTTGTCGAAAATTAGGTGGGCCGGCCACGTAATGCGCTTCGCAGACACCCGCTGGACGAGACCCATCACCGACTGGATTCCGCAGCTGGACGAGAGCCATCACCGACTGGATGTCTAAAGAACACCAGGACGCCCACCAACGCGTTGGTCGGACTTCTTCGTTAAAGCCCTGAACGACCGATATGACGCTCTTCGTGTCCCTCGAGCGAGGAGGATCCATTGGACCACTCGGGCACGGGACAGGGACGAATGGAGACGCTGCTGGCACCCGCTCGAGCAATTCGATGATCGACGGGACGACAGGTGATACAGGTGATACAGGTGATCACCTTCGACAGAGCTGGTCTTAACCAGTTGAGTGTTAAAAACTTTGAAAGTATGCGAAAATGGTCTCAATGGTTTCGCTTATTGGCTGCCGAGTCCAATGGTGACTCATTCTGTACCAAACTTGCTGGTGTAATGGTGTAATTAAGCGAAACTCGGCAGCGGAGTTGCATCAGGTCAGAGTAAATAAGGATACCATAGACTCAGCATAGGTTTTTTAGGACCCATTCTGGGTGAGACTTACGGTGTCTCAGGTGTGATAGACGGGCTTTTGCTGAAGGGAAATCTTAATTTTTCTCCAGCTCTTAGGAAAGTTGTCACGTCTCTAAGATGAATCGGTTAAAGGTTCATATTGAACTTTGATCTAGCTCTACGCTTTGAATGTAACCTGCTAATCTTCCGGTACATCTACATGGAGATGAACATACATTATTCTTTACGCACAGAGCAGATAGCGCTTACATAAGGATCACGAATACTCCATACCCCAGTTTGAGCGGTAGACACCGAAAATTTTACTTAAGTTTGACGGACTCTAGACATGGAGATCGACCGCACTCAGTTCTTGTTTGATTGTGCCATTTTCTGATGTTTTTTGTTTGCTTGATAGTACTGACCTACTTCTATTTTGCGTCTGCCTTTTGCGCCGTAGTAAACATTATCATTAGCATTATCATCCCTCTAGTGACAGAAGACCAACGGAAAGTGTAGGTTTCCTAAGGGTAGTCCTGTGGCTTGGTCATCGCATCTCTTGCTGACAATCTCGTTATAAGCCTCATTCGTTCCATGAAGCCCAAGTGTTCTTCCCTAGCTCAGCAATACCACAGTGAGCTATTTGAAGGAGCGACTTCTAATAAAATCATTTTAGGTGAGCTGACAAGGGAAGCTCATGAACTTTTCCCAAAGATTCTCAACGTGACCTATATGGTCTTGAAGAGCATCGGACGAGGTTCATATTAGGGGGGGGGGGGGCAAAAGTAATGAGGCAAATTGAAAAAATCTTTATCTCTTTATAACTCAATTACAACTCAACGATGCTAAGGAATGTATTTGCCATTAAGGGCAATGACCTTGCTGCCATCGCTCAGTCAACTTCCTGATCCCATCCTTACAGAACTGCTTGAGCCTGGTGTTGATCAACTGCTCGATATGGTTGTCAAGAACGCCTTGGGTTCTTGTGTCCCTTCCGACTAGGAAGTCCTGTAGGCTCAAGTAGTAGTGGTAGTTGCATGGAGAGATGTCCAGCGAATACGGTGGGTGAGGCATGTAAACGTGGCCCAGCTGGACAAGCTTATCCGTGCTTACTTGTTCCCGATGGGGTGCGGCGTTGTCGAAGAGGAGGACCTTGTTGAAGTGCTGCGAATGGATAAGAGCGAGTCGCCGGCCCATCTCTTCTATTTCGTTCACCATGGCCTTGGAGTTCATCGTAGTGCTCTTGGGAAACAGCTTCCGGTAAACCGATCCATGGGCGCAGACCCAAAAGCTCCAAAGGTGCTTCTCGCCGTGAACATCTTGCCGAACGAAGGTTGGTAACAGGTTACCATGCCTCACCCAGACTCGCTGCTTGGCAGGGTTAAGGTAGAAGACGTGCTTCTCATCTTGCGTGACTATTGAGCCAGGCTGCTCGGGGTTGGGAATTGGGCAAGATTTGCGCGAAACAGGTCGACTCGTCAGACCGGGGTTTCGGCATGAGACAGACTGGGGTTTTGGCATGCTTCTGGAAAGGGCGGAAGTGGTAACTTCTCAGATGGCCTTCAGTAAGTAACATACAAACATACAAATACGATAAGCACGAAACCAGACTCCAGCCACGAGATATGTGGACACGGCACGGAGTGTCTCATTACTTTTGCCCCCCCCCCCTAATAGAACTGTTTTGTTTTTGTTACTGGCCGCTGGGTGGTCCGAAAGTGGCAAAAAATGGTAGCACTTCGGAGGAAAGTTCCGTTAGATGCTATTCCCATACCACCTCTTTGGAATGTTTTCAATCAGTTTGGAAGTGCTTCAGCTGTCACTTTATTTGCGAACAAGATCGACAAGTATTGATTCGATCCATCATCAAGACGTGCTCATCGTTCTTCGATTTTTTTACAGACTGCTTCTTATTCTTCATGCAATTTTCACAATTTCAGCTAACTGTTACCATGTACAGCATATTTTTGCCAACTCGTGTGATTGCTCGCCTGCTGTGTGTTTTTTCCTCACCGCTCTCGTATACACTTATGGGAGGCGGCTCGGGGCATTGCAGAAGATAGGAGCACGTGCACTTACTCCCTCAACTCCAAAGGTCGAAAAAAGATTTTTCGCCCAAATTCACCTATAAGGTTATTTTGGAGGCGGATCACCATTTTGGCAACCAATTTCGGCAATGCGATAGATTACAAAAGGTTACGATGGGTATGCGTAAGTGAAGGAGTATTAGCAAAGTAAGTGGCACTGCTGCCTTTCACCGCTCAAGGTCGAGAAGAGGTCGAAAGAAAAAATTTTGCTCAAACGTCGCGCATGGGGTTTATTTGGGGTGCTGATCACGAATATGATACCTATTTTTAAAAGTTCGGTGGATTACGGTAGGTTACGTAGATATGAGAGACCATATAGGTCTCATTGAGAATCTTCGGAGGAAGTTCATGGGCTTCCCTTGTGAGAGCAAAATGAGCAATCAGTGATGGTGATTCACATAAAACAGCGATTGGGCTACGTGCATGCCTGAAAAGGCAGGAATAATACACAAGCAGTATCCCATGCGCTCGTTTTTGTTCAGGTTCTTTTAACAGAGAGTGACCGATTTTTTCGTCGATGTTTTTCGTTTTCGTCAATGGTACTGCCCTAGATATCTTTTTGCACGCAAAGTAATTACAAAGGAGCTTTGGAGTGCTGTCATTAGTCAGCCAGCATTAACTACGGTACATGCTCACATTGTTTAAGCATCAACAGCCATCTATAATAGTACGTCGGGCTTTCCGCCCAACGTGGAACTAGCCGTGGAGAGAAGTGAAAGTCTTGACTTTCCTTATTCAGTATTCCGTACTCAGTGACACTTTGTATTGAATTCTAAATACTGAGTAGCTTGCTAGAAACCTTTCACGTCCTTTTAAGCTTGTCCACAGAACAATCGCCCTGTTTTGTATAGGATGAGTTCCGTGTAGCTGTCGACCAGGATCTTCACTAGCTTTTTTAAAGCTACTCCAACAGAATTTATATAAATCTGAACATGGACGGTTATGCAGCTCTCCCAGATTTACGGACCCTAAACGAACTTGCCAACGGCCGCTATTGCCTCTGAGACGAATGAGCTTTTCACTAGAAACCAGCGGCCATCGGCGGTCGATTTACTATAGCCATTTTGAATGCCTGTGAGTCATAATAATACTAAACAAAAAGAAGCTCTAAGGGACCTCTCGCTGTCCCTTACAAGGGAGGTCAATGAACTTCCCGTGGCAATTTTAAAAGTGACCTATATAGGGTTGTAGAGCGTTGTCTGAGAAGCACCGCAGTGGTTTCCAAATTTCCTGCGGACATCTGGGTAGGTCAAAATTTGCAAAAAACCATTTCACTTCAATACGGGTCGATAAAGAAGAACTGACGCCTGGAACTGCCATGCTGTGGTTAGAATCTAACCTGCAAGAGGTTTGGGGTTGGAACAATAGCGGAATTACAGCGATTTCACAAGTTGCCTGTTAACCGTACAGTGACCGAAATGGAACATTGAGGTGCGACGCTCACCACCAACGCCGCATCGACCGGATGGCCCTGGCTGTGGGGGGCAGGCTTGCGGGGAAGTGTCGGGTGTTCGGATCCGAAGGTTCTCCACCTACGCTGCTGGTCTTGCTTCCTCCATTTTTTGTCGATATGAGGTGTATCTTAACCACGGTAGTGTACCGTACTGACATTATAACTTTATTTTAACCTGGATGATACGATATAAACACAAAAATAAACACCTAAAGCAACAGCGTTCATAATACATAATTCGATTGGCCATTGAGGAGCAGGCGAGTTTTCTTTGCCTACAAAATAGATAACTTCAGAACTCCAAAGATCGAGGAAAAAATATTATTATTTATTTATTATTATTTATTATTTATCTTCTTATTTTAATTAATTAATTAACTATATTTATGTTTGATTTTTTTTCGACCCCTCTTCGACTTTTGGAGAGAAAGTATAACAGTACCAATCTGTCTTCTTCATCCAAAACCAACCATATTGCTAGTGATTTCACATCCGTCACATACAGCAACCTCCTCACTACTACAGGAAGGCTTAATACCACCCACATCATTGTCATCGTCCGGCGACCAGTCTACATCCTGCGCTTCCCTCAAGTCAAGCTAACATCACGAACGAGAGAACGTCAATGCAATAAACATCAAACAAAAACAAAACTACCCGGACTGTTTCCTCCTCATCAGCACAATCAGTATCCCCATACAAAGCATTTTTAATTATGCCCGAAAGGCATCTGTTACGGCGATCTCCCTACGAATAGGGGCAGAGTAGTCGGGAGGAAGGCAGTTGGCAAGACAACCAATAACTCGGCGCGGAGAAAACATTGAGTTATACAATTGATATCAATTCGGGGGGGGGGGGTGTCGTATAGTGTGTCGAAGGACGATCACAATCGATCAAACATAATTAATATATACATCAATTAATTAATTGAAAATATAAATATAAATAAAAATCAATAATACGTACTTAATACATAATAAATAAATAAATAATGAAAAATAGAGATAAATCTTTTTTATCCATTTTTTCAATCTCTCTTCCACTTTTGGAGTCATGAAGTAGTGCTAACAGACCCACTGTCAATGTCTAACGAAGACGGTCAAGATAAAGAATATTATCTATTTTCTAGTTGGGACAGGCCCTTCAATGCTACCGAGGAACTGCGAAGAAAAGTCGCCTGTTCTCTCGTTCGTGATGTTAGCTTAACTTGAACGAAGCGCAGGATGTAGACTGGTCGCCGGACGATGACGATGATGTGAGTAGTATTGCGCCTTCCTGTAGTAGTGAGGAAGTTGCTGTATGTGACGGATGTGAAATCACTAGCAATATGGTTGGTTGAGGATGAAGAAGACAGATTATACTTTCTCTCCAAAAGTCGAAGAGAGGTCGAAAACAAATCAAACATAAATATAGTTAATTAATTAATTAAAATAAGAATGTAAATAATAAATAATAATAAATTAAAAAAAATTATTTTTTCCTCGATCTTTGGAGTTCTGAAGTTATCTATTTCGTAGGCAAAGAAAAGTCGCCTGCTGCTCCTCAATGGCCAATCGAATTAGGTATTATGAACGCTGTTGCTTTGGGTGTTTATTTTTGTGTTTATATCGAGGTTAAAATAAAGTTATAATGTCAGTATGGTACACTACTGCGGTTAAGATACACTTTATATCGACAAAAACTGATGGAGCAAGACCAGCAATTCAGGAGCATCACCTCCGGGTTCGAACCCCCGACGCTTTTCCAGCAAGCCCGCCCCAGGGTCAAGCGTGGGGTTCGATTTTTGCTGGAAATTTACGACCCCCCCCCCCTCAGAAGCGGAATTTGTACGACCCCCTCCCTCTCTCTTCCACTGTTCTATTTCTTGTATTTCTTGATTTTTTCAAGGTTTCTTGTGCAGTTTGAACTCTTTAATAGATTCTTCTTTTCAGGTGCGGCTCCGGCACTGAAGAGGACAATGAAACGAGTTCCCTGAACAATATTGTTTTCGAAACACAATAAAATTCTTTAAAATTTTGAACGCTATTTTCGACACTTCAAAATAAAGATTTTCTGGTAGCAGTTTCCAATCATCGCTGTTCAATTTATGGAATTTTTTTTTCAGGACACCATGGACACGGAACATTCTTCTACCTGAAGTAGCGACGTTTGCATCTGAAATTGTGCTCTGAATTTGTGTTATATAAAAATCTGAGTATTACTTTCTGACGACGACTTAAGTGCTTCCCTTATGAATTTTTTTGAAGCGTTCTTCAAATCGATTATGGAGCGGAAAAAGGAAGGATAGACGATGGACTTCTCTATGGAAATAATGTTCTCCCATCCTAAGAAAACGTCATAAAAAACGAAAATGGAACTAAAAAACCCAAGCTCTGTACATGATACAGCAAAAAAACAAGATTCTCCGCAGCGATGACGGAACTGCGATGAAGATATGACGAGGATAGATCGCATACAAAATTCTCATTTTTCATGAAAATATTATTTTTTAGTCGAAGCAGATCACCCATACGGATAAAATCTAGCCACAAGAACCTAGAAGTTTTGAATAATTCACTGTGAAAAAATTGTGATTTTCTGGATAGAACAGGTGGAATCGACCTCTGGTCGACTTTGCACCAACGTCATCGGAGCATAAAATTGAACGTTCACAAAAAGGTTCATAACTCGGTAAGTTTTTCGAATTTTGAAAATTCTTTTAGCTTTTCGTAAAGTAGATAAAACGCCCTTTCTAATGGTGTAAAAATCGTTTTCCAGAAAAGGAGTCGTCACGCGTGGCTGCTGGTTCGATTTTTGTGCGAAAAAATTGAAGTGGCTTCACAAAAATATTCATAACTCGACAAATTTTTCGAAATTTAAAAATCTCGCTAGCTTTTCAGAAACTAGAGGAAGAGCCCTTTCTTGCTATATAAGAATTAATGTTCAAAAATTCGGTCTTCATGCGCGGCAGGGGAGGTTCAATTTCGGTTCCATGTCGCGAAAATACGTACCGAAAATCGAACCCCTCCCGCCCCGCATGAAGACCCCTTTCTTGGAAAACGTTTCTTATATAGTTAGAAAGCATATTTGCTCTATTTTTTGATGAGCGAGCGGGGATTTTTGATTTTTGAAAAAAATAGCCGAGTTATGATCAATTTTTGCAAGTCGTGAACTGAATCGCGGATCGACTCTTCGCCGACGTCATCGGAGTGATCTCACAAAAATGCTCATAACTAGGTAAGTTTTTAGAAGTTTCAAATTCTTCTACCTTTTCTGAAACTAGATAAAATGCACTTTCCTACTATGTAAAATCGATCTTCAAAAAAGGTATCTTCATGCGCGGCAGGGGGTTCGATTTCGGGTCCATTTCGCAAAAATACGTACCGAAAATCGAACCCCTCCCGCCCCGCATGAAGACCCCTTTCTTGGAAGACGTTTCTTATATAGTTAGAAAGCATATTTGCTCTATTTTTTGATGAGCGAGCGGGATTTTTGATTTTGAAAAAATAGCCGAGTTATGATCAATTTTAGCAAGTCGTGAACTGAATCGCGGATCGACTCTTCGCCGTCGTCATCGGAGTG
>CANDYH010000662.1:0-22663 GCA_947396885.1 Heligmosomoides polygyrus polygyrus | reverse complement strand
ATAGTGAAACATCGCGCGAAGCGCGCAAGTGCGAGGCACACCGATAGGCCTGATGGAGCATTTGTAACATATATTCCCACACGCCATTCATAATGGAATAAACATTCCACAATTCTTCGCTGCTCAACATTCATGCTGTAAACCATATAAACATTGCAGTGTTGTAGACGAGGACACGGCTCAATCGCTTTCACGATAATTTATTTGTATCGGACCAGTTCAGAATGAACCTAAAAAATATTGTTTTAGTTATGGAGTAGGAAATACAGGAAGCGTACCTATCTTTTTAGGACTCTGTTTAAATGAATTTTCAGTAACAAAAGTTCTTAAATCAAAAGACTACTTTGTTAAAAGTGTTTACTTTTATTTTAACTACGTCTACTTTGGTGTGAAAAGTGCCGTGGATAAGAAAAAATTGAATTTATTCCATTCCCATGCCAAATTGAACACTTTTAAAACCAAATTGGACAGTCCTTTAATCACGCTTGACGATTTTGAAATCACACAAAACATCTTCCGATTCAAGACAAGCATTCTGCAGGTTAAAATAGGGACAAACTAAAGACTTTCCAAATTGGTTAGAATATTTTTTCTTCAGTAAAAAATTTGTCTGACTTTCCTTGAATTGTTTAATTCACGTGCGCCAATAAGTGAGCGCGCCTTGAAATTCTACAAAAAATGCTATTTTTCAGGGAAAAATAGGTCGTTAAATTTTATTAATTTAAAACGCGGGAAGTCTTCAATCCTCTAGTTTATTGAAAGGAGAGACGGCGCCATGCACTCCATTAGATCGTCGCGTTTTTTATCCGACTTATGGTAAAAATTTTGCTTGCGTTGAGGAACACAAGTGTAGAAAGTGTAACAAAACAGTGATAGAATCTCACATATCCTCACATCACTGTTTCTTGTAAACAGCTTGTACACTGTCAGTCGGATACAAATCACGACGAGCTAGACGAGTGCATGGCGCGATTTCTTTTTAGTACATTAAATGATATCTGATTTCTGCGCTTTAAATAAGAATTCATTATTTTTTCTTCTTAAATAAAATTGTTTAGAAACTTTAAGCAGCATGCTCACTTATTGGAATAGGCGAAATAATTTTTAAAAATTTCAAGGAAGGTTACGAAGAGATGTTTTGATAAGTCATTTAAACTTCCTCCGCGATAATCCGTAGAAGTAAATTGCACGGCGCATCCCATACAGTTATTGATTAACGTTACGAGCAGTCATCCGGCCTCAGGAGAATTTTCGTTTGAAACCGTGAACCAACCGATTTGAAACCCGTTGGTTGGTAACCGACCATGAAAGGGTTTGAAACCGTCCATACGAAATTTCTTTGAACAAAAAAATTATTAAAATCATGCTGGAGAGTCTTTAGCTTAATCTGGAGGACCCTCATTTTGACTTGGAGGATATTCATCTGAATTTTAAAAACGCCAAGCTTGACTAAGACAGAGTCCAATTTGATATCAGAAGTGCCCAGTTAAAAATGAAAATGGGGTACATTCCTGGATTCGAGCGGTCGGCCACTCACTGTTTTCTAATTTCGTAATGCATTTATCACTTATTCGCAGGGAATTTCACCAATCCTTCAAGTCGACCGCACGATAGGATAAGCCGTGGCCGCCTCCTGTCTACTTTGCGGAAAGACAGAGTCGAAAAAAACGGAAGCACAGAGAGTTGCCGATCGTTGCCAGGAACCACGTTGGAAATTGGCCTTCATAGAATCCCAGTGCCCGATAGCCCATGGCTTTCCTCGAAGTTCGGCGTCCATTTCCGCCCACTTCATGGCAGGGCGTGTTCGGCTGGAAAGAGTCGCGTGGTCGTTATTTCACTTGACGACCATCCAGACCCGGTTTCGAGTGCGCCCAAGGTAGCACCTGGCTGCCAACTGAACTTTTTTCGCTCCACCAAAGTGGGATTGGCACTGTTTTCGTACTTTTTAGTCCGTAGCTGCTAAAGATTTCGACCTTCCGAATAAGATTCTGAACGAAGACTGGATATTGTTATATACATTTTCTCTGAGCCCGGTAAGACGTCGCTCCACGATCGACGCTAAGAGTTTTTTATTTTATACCAGCGTCGGTTGCGGGCTTCGCCCGCACCCGACTCTGGCCGTGCGGGCCACGCTAGGCTAGCCGGCTTCGCCGGCATCGTGTGTGGTGAGCCATGTGGGGTCAGTAACCCAACCCAACCTCGAGCCCGCTAGGAATGCTTCCTTACCCAGCGACGGCTGCCGGCTTCGCCGGCAACCGACTCTGACCGGGCGGGCCACGCTAGGCTTGACGGCTTCGCCGGCTGTGGTGATTGTTCTATAGCGGTCTATTCAAGCTTAACACCACCAAATTAACACTGAAGATGATTTATCAGCTTAGGCAGTCATCGCAATTGTCAGTCCCAGAGTGTTTTTACACGTTTAAAATTTAATTTTAATCTAAATAAATAAATTTATCCACGATTTTAATGGTTATAGAGTTCTTACCTTTTAGTGGTGCTGAAGTCTCACAGTTTGCCTTTAGCCTTCCGTGTTATGGAAAAGTTCACGGTTGACGTAAGTTCAGTTTAATAGTTTAGTTCTTTCTTACAACTATGGGTAAATGAAAATCAAGTATTTTACATGGGCGGTACACTGATTTGGCCTAATAAAGTAAATTCCTTTTCAATTTTCTACCTAGGACTACCCATCCTGCTGGTGTTTGCCTCGAAATTCCCACGTCGCCTCTCATCCGGGTATATCCATCCAAGTTAGGCTTTCTTAATTTAATTCAATTATTCTCTTCTGTTTTATTTAGATTTTTCTGATTTTTTGGTTAGGAACAAAAAGTCAAACTTCCGTCGGTGCGTTAAATATTGAGATGACTCTGTGCACACATCCAGGCTTTCGTGATGTTTACTCGATTCTTACTCTAGTCTTAAGGGTAAAGGATAAAGGGCGGCGTTATTCAACCCACTTTGGGATGCGCCACGCATTCTACTTCTACGGGATCTCGTGGAGGCGAGTTGAATGCATATTTGGCCATACAATGACTTGCGGTGGCTAGCCGATGAACAAGTCAGCGCTTTACCCTTCTCAGACAAGTCTGGTACCAATTCACCGACCCCGGAGGGATGGAAGGCTTAGTTGGCCTGGGCGGGGAATCCGAAACAGGAACCTGGTATCGGGTGCAGCTGACAGCCGGCGCCTCCTCCGACTGCGCTCCACGCGCCCATACTCTAGTCTCACTATAGTTTAATTCTTCAGCAATGGACTGCAGAGGACAAGAAGGGTTTAGAGATGGTAAAGTTTCAGTTTGACATGAAGGTTTGGAATCCTAGGGCTACTTTCAGGCCTTCAAGATAAACTTTATCCTCTGCTGGAGTCAACCAAAAACAAATAGCGACGTTATTTCTTATCCAAAGAAAAGAAAATTCCTTAGCTACGTCAGTACCGCAAATAAAAAAGAACCACAAAAAATTTGTGACCATAATGAATGGTGAATACGGTACAACTAGCCAATTTGGTACGGACGTTCCGCCTGTGGTGTCTCCAGTCTTAAGGTGGCAGTATGTGGTAATTTAATGAAAAATATACCGATTCTAGCGCGACTCATGATTGATACAGGAATTTGAAGGCATTTTCCCTCCATAAGCTTCTTTTTTGAATGAGTAGAAGAATCACGGCTACTAAATTTTTGGCTTCCTCAAAGCTCCGGTTCCAGACCAATTTTTTAAAACTAATCTTGGAAATCAAGGTTGCCGGTCACAGTGCTTCAGCGAAGCTATGGCTTTGACAGGTATTCTTGACATTCTTTGTTGAAAAATTCCATCTAAATGGCATTTCCACTAGCAATCAACCATCTCGAAAAGCTGGTCTAAAGTATTAGTCTCAGTCTTTAATTCTGCAGAAGGTTTTCGTTATTAGGTCCCTTAAGGTAAATTTTACTGTAATTAGGAGAATAATAATTGCGTGATAATAGAAACATTTTACACATTTCAGTTCTTTTTTTTTTTTGAAGCTACAGTTGGCTGGTGTCGAGGTTGTAAGCTGTTATAACAACGCTTTGTTGCGATGAAAGCTTCAGCGCCAGGCTGGACTCGTACTCGCAGCTCCTGCTGAATGGGCAGGAATGCTTCACGCTACTACACCACCGGCTCTGTTTGATCGAACGCAACATACACATCTCGTGGGATCCGTCAGCACTCAAATTTATGTCGGGACGGGCTGGCCACTGATGCACGGAAACGGTTAAGCTGAAGCTTTTAAGAGAAACGATTCAAGTCGGCTTCTTTAGGCCTCACGTAACTGGTATCGAAGTTGCACACTCTCAAAACGACATCTTCATGCGAAGAGAACTCTGGCGCCATGTTGACTCGTGGATGTTGCGTTCGATCAAGCAGCGCCGATGGTGTAATGACGCAGAGCACTCCCGACCGGTCAGAGGGAGGTGCGGGTTCGAGCCCCGCCTGACGCTAGAGTTCCGATCGCAACTAGACATCGTTGTAACAGCTTACAACCTCGATACCAGCAACTTGAGGCTTCAAGAAAATGGATTGAATCATTTCTGTCAGGACCTTCAAGATAACTGGTTCCATTGTACACATTTGGCGTAACAACTGTTATTAGGTGGACACGGATTAGCGCAGTCGATGGAGGCGTAGGCTGTAGTATGCACCCAATTCCAGGTTCCTGGTTCAGATCTCCCGCCTAGGCCAACCAACCCTTCAATCCTTTTGGGGACGTTGAATTGCTACCAGACCTGTGTGGGAAGGATGATACACGGAGGTATTTATTAGCAGGCTATCACAGTTCGCCTCCACGATATTTATTTGTTTATTTATTTATATCGGAGTCTAGTTGGTACAAAGGCAACGAGAACAGCAAGCCCAGACAACACAGCCACAACCAAGAAGCGAAACACAAGTAATGATAGAAGAATCAAAGAAAACTAGGATTACAAGCAGGACTAAAAACCTAGCGCACCTCTGCAAAAGCAATTTTACTCGCCCTTTCCTTGAAAGAATTAAGTGAGAGGTACAAGAAGTCCTCATTAATTATTTTTTGAGCAGTGGAACGACTTCGGGGAACGGCCCTAGCCTGCTTCCTAGAAGGCGGAGCCCTGATTTTGATATTGGAATCTCTATTTCTGGAAGTAGCAACTGATATGAGACTAGTTGAACAAAGTGAGGCTCTTCCAGTGAGAATTTTTATTTTCCATAACCTACATATCCCGTAGAAATAGGATATAATACATACACATGTACATGGCGCATGCCAATGAGGAGTTAAATAATATCGTTGTTTATCCATTATCCTCCAGTCTTCAAGCTCAGTTGAGTGAAGTTTTCAGAAAATGCTCCTTAATGATTTTACGTACATTAAGGCTAACCATAAGCTGAAGAATTTAGCCCTGACCTGTTTCTTAAGTGACGTGATAACACCAGATCCTCTAGTCCTGGAACTAGCAACAGAGACAAGGCTGCTTCAGCAAAGTCAGACCCTGCCGGAAAGGATTTTGAATACCATGACCATGTCATTCCTTTTTATTCTTCATGACAAACTGGATAAACCAATTTGCCAAGAATTCATCAGCGGCTGCCGAAATTGCTCCCTCAAGTGTTTTCGTAGGCATTTTTCTTCTTGCCCGGCGCAGCTCCGTGTTTGTGCGAGCTCTGGGCCGATTTCGCTATAATCTTCGTCAGCCCGTCGTCGGTCGATGTTTGATCACACGGCGGCGCATAGCCGCGGGTGTCCGAGAGCCGGGCGCTTTTTCGTCTCACAGCTGTTTTCAGCCGCAGTTCAGCGCCACTCGGCATGCGTTATCGCTCGCTCTTCGTGGGTGCCAGTGCGTGTGTGTGTGTGTGTTGCGTTCCGTTTCTCCCCGTTATCGACGGACGGTTCGTACAGTTCAGCCGATCAGTTGTTTTCCACCGCACGGCAATCATGAATCACTTAGTTCCACAGATGGGTTCGTGGTCGCCGTCACCGTCGCCGTCGACGTTCCGTCGCAGCACCGCATCGGTCGCGCCGCCGCTGTCGCTTTCAGGCGCTTTTTCAGCGGGCGGACGGGCATCGATCGCGTTGGGGTAACGAGGTTGACCGGAATCCGTCCAGGCCTCACTCACTTACACCCTTTTGAAGTCTGCCTGCCCCATTCGAGAATGCTGAGTGCTCACAGCAGTTCATTCTAGTTCTCGATCTGTGAGGTAGTATCCGTTTGGAAGCTCAAATTCCTCTCTATTCCATTTGTTCTGCTTCGTTCTTGCCTCTGAACCAGTGGTTGTGTTTCCGTTAAATCGCTAAATTTCTTTAAAAAGATAATGATAGCTGCGTAGTCTTGCTTCAGTCGGAAACTATCAGTGAGACCGTTTTATTTGCCATCTACGACAGGGGAGCACTTTCAAATGAAATGAATTGCCTTGAATTTCGGCAACTTTCGAAATCAAACTGAACACCTTCCAAGTAAAAATGAACAGCATCCAAATCCACCTGTATCACCTATCGTCCCGTTGATCGTCGAGTTGAGCAAGCGCCACCAGCATCTCCATTATTTCCTGTCGCGTGCCAAAGTGCTCCAATGGATCCTCCTCGTTCGACGGATAGGAATTAGCGTCACATCGTTCGACCAGGGTTTTCACTAAGAAGCCCAACCAACGCGTTGATGGCGCTTTGGTGTTCTTTTGACATCACATGGAATCCAGTCGGTGACGAATCCCTTCCACAAGGTGTCTGCGAAGCGCACTACGTGACCGACCCACCTAATTTTCGACAACTTGGCCAATGCGACAGCGTTTCTGATGAGAATAAGTCTCAAAAACTGTTCAAATACATTTTATTAGTTCAATAATTCAATTTGAAGCTGATATCGAAGACGCTGCCAGAGATCAGCTTCCAAATTAGGCTATTAAATTAATAAAAACTTCAACAGCCTTTCAGACTCATTCTCATCGCAATATTGAATATTGTAATAATACTGGGAAAAATCCAAAGTGTAGGAAAAGCTGTTGAAAACAATTTTTAATAATTCAGCCATTATTCTGCGTTCAAGCAACGTTCTGTCCAATTTCATTTTAATTAATTATTATTTTTTAATCCAATTAAAGGTGCTTTTTTATTGGAAGGTGTTCAGTTTGATTTGGAAAGTTTCCAAAATACAGGAATTTCATTTGAACGTGCCGACCTGCCGTGAACATGGCATATAAAATGGTCTCTGATATTTTTTGATTGAAAAAAAACTTCCCAACTATTTATACTTTTTAACGAAACCTAACGATTTAATAGAAACACACACCCCTGCTCCACCAAACCTAGGACTTTTCCCGTTGCTTAGCGAGTGTAGTTTATGTTCTTCTTGAAGATGAAATTGAGCAGCATTTTTAATGTATTCATTATTACCTTTTATTTATAGTTATTGTTATTATGTATTATATTTCAGTATCTATTTTGCCATTTATACCTTACATATTTTTGCATCAAATTGGACAGTTTTCAAAGCAAGTTTGAAGCACTGGAAACTGAACCGAACATCTTCCAAATCGAAACGAAAGTTCTCCTGACAAAACTAGACACTTTCATAGGGGATCGTTGTAATTGCTTGAAGGGAAATTTCGCATGACATTCTCTGAAAGAACTTTCAGCTCACATTCAAATTTCGCATTAAAACCTTTTTTTTTGTCTTTTCACCATATTCTTTTCAATTGACGATAGCTATCGGAAGTGCAGGAAAGCGTCAATTTTTTAATGTGTTAAACAACGAGATTACATCATGCATTCATCTGACTCGTGGCGATTTCCACATAAATGGTAATTATACGAGAATTATACTACTACACGTTTTCTATGAAAAGCCTGTTATTAATCTTCAGCCCAATATCTCGTCGTCTCGTCTTAATCGAATTGCTTCTCAGCCACCATTCGTCTGACACAGGGATTTCCACTCCCATTCCCACTCCCCCGCAACACTGGTCGGTAATTAACAGCGTCTTACCTGCTTACGCGGCACGCAATTTGGGTTAATGGCTCTTCAAGGTCCCTTGACGTGGTCAGCTGAGAATTCTTAATCTTAAAATTACTGTAACGGGTGCTAATTGCGATTACAGTTGCCCACACGCTCCTTCGCTCCTTTTTTCACTGACCTATCCAACACATTTTACATTTATGCCTCAAGTGAGGGGTGCGTGTAGCGCAGTCGAAGGAGGCGCCGACTGTCGCCTGCATCCGATTCCGGGTTCTTGGTTCGGATTTCCCGTCCAGGCCAACCAAGCCTTCCATCCCTCCGAGGTCGATGAATTGGTACCAGACTTGTCTAGAAAGGATAAACCGCTGACTTGTTCATCGGCTACCACCGCAAGTCATTGTATGGCCAAATACGCATTCAACTCGCCTCCATGACATCCCGTAGAAGTAGAATGCGTGGCGCATCCCAAAGGGGATTGAATAACGCCGTTCTTTATTCTTATCCTTATTCTGTGATAGAATCTGATACAACTCGGAGTAATTTGAGTTCTCATGAGCCTCTATACGTCAAGAATGATGATCCGATATGGACTTCAGAACCGGTACGAGAAGCCAAACCTCACATCTCTTTGTTCTGGATATTCTAGGCTCCAGGAAAATGTGCACGGCTTATGTACTCTTTATTGGCGAGAACACTGAAAAGATTTTCGCCGTGAAAGTGCATATAAAGCCCTTTCCTATCGATCATCTGATTCCCTTCTGTACGATACTTCATGGGACTTTTATCCCAACATCCTGTTACTTTCATATTTCTCCTATTTTACTATTTCTACACCTGTTTCAATTTTCTTCCCAAAAAGGACTATTTGGAGCTGTAGAACCTTGGCTCAGGACATCAAAGAACCTCATTATCCTACCGCAAAGTTTTATAGTCCTATTCTCCAGGTTACTTTTCGCCGAAGTTTATGTATACACCAGTGATTTTTGTTGCCGTTAAATTTCGTTTAGCCATTAAGTTTCGTTAAAAAGTATAGATAGCTGCGTAGTTTTGTCTAAATCGAAAAATATCAGTGGGACTGTTTTAAATTCCATCTTCTCGACAGCTGGGCACTTTCAAATGAAACCTTTGAAACTTTATGAATTTTGACAACTGAAATCAAACTGAACGCCTTCCAAGCTATATTATTAAAAGTCGTTTCCAACGGCCTTTCCTATTCCTTGTGATTTTTTCCAATATTATTACATCATGCAATAATATGAAAATGAGTCTAAAAGGTTCTTGAAATAATTTTGAATAATTTAATAAATTTAATTTGGAAAGCGTTTGTTCTTAATATATTTGTTTTTTATTTGATTAATTTGACGTCGAAAGTTTTCAAATTTCAAGAGGTTTCAAAGATTTCAATTGAAAGTGCCATACAATCGTTAAGATGGCACATAAAACGGTTCTGCTGATTTTTTTTGATTGGAACAAAATTATGTGTAATTTTTAACGAAATTCAACGATTTAATGGATTCAGTGGAAACGCACACCCCTGATATACACCACCACAGGGTTGAGTTACTTGCCTGCTGCTGCTAGCAATTGTCTGGTCCCGATGAATGATGTGAAGCATGGTAAAGTAAGCATTAGCGACAGCTTGTCCATCAAATCGCTCACAGTTGCTAAACACGATGCGATGCGAAATCAGTGGCAAGTCTTCGCCTATGTCTTTCCGTATTCTCGAAGGCTAGCTTCATGTCTAGCGGTTTGGTTGCACTAACGATCCAACGCCTAGCCTTCTCCTTTTTGACTTCGTCTCTGTGTTCTGTTAGCCGCTTTCAGTCGAACTGTTTAGCGAACGATTGGATGTGTTCCTAATCGACTGTGCATTTAATTTGCTCACCAATCGACTAAACCTATCTATCGTGATCGGAGCCGTATTGCCTTCTAAAGGAAAAGCTGAATTGCTCATCAACCGACTACCCCAAAGCAATGTAGGCTAAACAGGCATTCATGGTTTTCTCGATTGTAAAGATGGAATACGCGGTAGTCAGCCGTCGGGCAGGTCATTGTTATATTAGATTGGTGCATAAGTTCACGGACATTTGGGGCATGAAATATTTATTATCACAACATACGAACAACAATATTAAGTCATTTGAAGTAACCACCCTTTACATCAATTGTCTTTCGCCAACGTGCTGGTAAGTCATGGATGCCTTTTCTCCGAAACGTGGCCGGTTGTGATTCGAAAAATGTGAGCAGTGCCTCCTTGACATCCTCAATGTTCCTAAATTGCTGGCCGTCCGAATAGCGTTAAAGGCTTGGAAACAAATGATAATCAGAATCAGTAGGAGCGAGATCTGGTGAGTAAGGTGGATGTGGAAGAACGGCCTATCCATAGTCCGCCAACTCAGCCGCCGTCGCTCTGGCAATATGCGGTCTAGCGCTGTCGTGTTGAAAATACACCTTCACCTGCTCTCCTCGCGTGGTTTGAAGGTGGGACCTCAACTTCCTCAGCTGGTTGACGTAAACCCTGTGCCGTCACTGTTATCCCTTTGTCCAGCAGCTCCCAGTATTCTACGCCAAGAACGCTCCACCAAATGCATAGCATCACCTTTTTCACGTGAATGTCGGGTCTCGGAACGTCTTCTGCCTCTCCAGAAGCGTCAACCCACTGTACACGCCGGTGATCATTAGAGTAGAGTGTCCACACTTCTCATCCCCGGTGACAAGGTTGTCCAGTCATCCGTGGGTACGTCTGAGGGTAAGGAGAGACAGAGCGACATCGGCTCTGCGATCCATGTCATGTTGTGTCAGGTCGTGTGGTACCCAACGACCCAATTTTTGCACCTTGCCAATCGACTTCAATCCTCGAACGACTGTTGAGTGACTAACACCAAGAGTGCTTGATAGTTCGCGAGTGGTTTGGTATGGGTCCGCTTCCACTCTACTTCGGAGGCCATCCAAATCCAGTGTCATCGGGCGCCCTTCTCGTTCATTGTCTTCAACGGAGAATTCACCAACTGCAAACCTCGAGAACCACTGGTACACAGTACTTCGAGCAGGAGCACTCTCGTTGTAAACATCCCTCAGGCGAAGATACGATTCGTTGGCATTGAGGCCGGATTGATGCAGGAATAACATGACGTGCCGAATATGCGTCTCAGTTGGGATGAATTGCTTGGCCATAATAGCTGACGTTAACAACGCAGAAGTAAATGTTAGGAACGGTTTTGTAGCCCTTTCCTTTCTCTACTGATCGATCATTTTCGCGTTTATACAGTGCGAAATTTGGCGGGAAATGCGCTTTCAATTCAGGAGGGATCAAATGTCCGAGAACTTATGCACCAGCGTAATATTTTTACCGTGCGAGTGTAGTACCAATTCATACACCCCAAAAGGATGCAAGGCTTGATGGACTCAGGCGGGAAATTTGAACCGGGACCCTGGAACTGTGCACGCGACAGGCGGCGCCTCTTCCAACTGCGTTACCGCGCGCCCACGATTCATATTCAAGTAGCCTTCGAAAAGTGTCTAATTTGAGGGGAAAATACTATATACACCCCTCTGATGAATGTGAGAGAAGTGCTGGTTTTGAATGCCAAAGTCATATTTGCAGGAAAAATTTCTGTGTCAAGCCTTCTATTTAAAGTTGGTTGCCGCGTGGGGGCGTTTCATCGCTGCTTGATGGATAAGAGTGTAATAAGGAGACACGACGTCAGCACCAGCTGTGGGTGGGCGGGATTTCTGTTTTCTGTTTCTCTGGCCATTTTTGGTAAGTTTTTTTTTCAGTTTTCTGTTTTCTGGTAAAACGACCAAATTTTGGTCAGAGAAAAGAAGTCTTGAAGGGTCTGTAGTTTAACCTGTGATAAGCTCGCTTCGATTTAGAAGGCGTTCATTTTGAGGAGCATCGAGTTTGTTCAGAAGAGTGTCCAACTTGAAGTAAAAAGTGTCGAATTTGACGTGAAAAGTGCTCAAACCCCGGTCTCAAAATATTTGCACTGCAACGACGCGCACTTTACCTCACAAGACTCCTCTAATCGCCCCAAATCACGTCATCCACTCTGAACCGTCATGGAGTTCTCCCATCTCCTAGTCAGAAGACCGAACAAGTGGAACTCAAGTTTTTTTGCATCGACTAGAAACGACAGAGACCGAGTGGAGTTCAGTCTATATCAGAGAACTGTCCCAAGGGGTTTGAAGAAGAGAAGTAGATGCTTTTTGCTATTTCTGATGATGTGAGTTCGAGATAATCCTGCTGCTGTGGCTATGTCACATATCAAAAGGGGCTCTAACAATGACTTTTTGAGTTGGATTACACACCGCAAAAAGAGCGGAGTGTCACGACATCTGCATGATCCTCTTTGCAGCTTTGTGCAACGTCAGAACACGAAAATGCTTAAGCCTTCAATCAAACGCAAAGCGCTAGCTTCGGATGACAGTGACAGGAATTCGGCTTTAACGGGGGAAGGGCATACTCCCCCGTTAAAGCCGGTTCAAGACCACTGAAAATGGTGTGCAGTCCGGCTCAATTCTAGTCCGGAGGAGCTGGAAAGTTAATAGAACTTACCGTGATCGCCATCTCGAGTAGGAAATTACATCAGGTCCGACATCGTCTGTCGGAAGGTCTGCAAAATGGATATTATGTATTCATCTATCTTTTATTTTTTTTACTCAAATTATGCACACAATTAACAGTATTGTGTGGACGCCATAGCGCTGGAAAAACAACATTTCAAAGAAACCGATCTCTGTATTATTATCCGACTCGTGTGGCGCGTGTAGTGCAGTCCAAGGAGGTGCCCGCTGTCGCGTTCACCCGATACCTGGTCCTTGGCTCGGATTTTCCGCCCAGACCAAGCAATCCTTCTATCCCTCCGGGTCAGGGAATTGCTACCAGACTTGTCTGAGAAGATTAAAGTGATGAATAGTCCATCGACTAGACTCCACAAGTCATTGTATGGCCAAATATGTACGTATTCAAATGGCACCACGACATCTCAGAGAAGTAGATTGCGTGACGCATATAAAAGAGTCTAACAAACGCCTATGGTTGTCCTTTACTTCGCTAAATATCTACACACAAGGAATTGGTTTTTCTGCGCGATGCGTTTGAAAAAATATTTGGATTCCGAGACAGAAGTAGAATTACTACGTCGATGGCAGGCCACTGCTGTTCTAACTGTAAGAAATTTAGCTCGTACAATGGTCTTCAGCTTAGGGGAATGCAATTTACATTGATCCCTCTGGCTGTGGAGGGACGCAACGCATGAACCTGTGAAAAGTTGCGAACCATACACACTTCTAACAACTTTCTACTATACAGAAGACCTGGTAGTCCAAAATAGTTGCTCCTAATAACCGCGTCTGGAATCCTGGGAAAAGCCTTATTATGTCTGTTCAATAGTTCCACTGACGCTCAATTAGCTACTTAGTCTCTTCCAAGTGGAGCCTAATAGACAACAGTTCCGCGGTGACAATGAATACCACTCGAATACCAATTTTGTTAACGAAAGATAAAGGATGAAGAAAAAAGAACTGCGTTAATCATTCTCATCTGGGGTGCTCCACGCGGTCTCTTTCTACGGGATGTGGTGGAGACGATCTGAATGCGTTTTTGGCCATACAATGACTTGCGGTCGCGAGCCGAGGAGCAAGTCAGCGCTTTATCCTTCCCAGGCAAGTTTGGTACCAATTCACTGACCCCGGAGGGATGGAAGGCTTTGTTGGTCTGGACGGGAAATCCGAACCAGGAACCTGGCATCGGATGCATGCCTCAGCTGACACCTTCTTCGACTGCGCTACACGCGCCCGTTAACATAAGAGCATAAAAAAATGTGGACCTGAAAAGCTCCTTGAGCGCCGCCCTCATCGATGCACTTAAGGCTGAGAATTATGGTAGAAGCGGACCCATTTCCACAGTTAGAGTCTTTCTAGTAGTTGTTCTGAATTTTTCATGTAGTGCAATGTCCTCCTTTTTGTGAGGTGATAAAGCAACCGTTCCGCATTCTAAGGTCGAATATCGGTTTTGTAAGCAGCAGTGATTCTTCGTCGTGAGATCTTTGAATATGTGAGACGTCAATTCTTCAGGTTTTTAACAATTTCTCTGAATGTTATAAGGAGCGTGAGGGTGGAACCCCACTTTAGACTTGCACCCGTATCACTCTGAATTTCATAATTTCTGCATAAACTTATTTTTATTTTATACCATTTTCAAATCAAACTGGACACTCTTCTAACGTAAGCTAGCCTGAGAACACTTTTGAAATCAAAGCGATCTCTTCCAAATCGAAACGACCTTAGGGCAGGTTAAGCCACTACATAAGATGTTTAGAACAATTCCAGTTCCAATCTTTAAGTAAATTCAAGAAGCTTTTAGGCGGAGATTTCCGAAGCGCTTAATTGCTTATCTTCTGCGAGTGTAGGAAACTTTCAAATCTACGTTCAATCGGGCCAACTTCTTGTTCATTACCTTCTCCTTTTGAGAGTACTCTTTTGTTGACATTCTTTATTTTAGTGCCTTTCACGAATTGTTTCTTCAGGTTTTTAACAATTTCTCTGAATGTTATGAGGAGCGTGAGAGTGGAACTCCCACTTTAGACTTGCACTCGCATCACTCTGAATTTTATATTCTGTATATATTTTTTATTTTATACCATTTTCGCCTCAAATTAGACACTCTTCTAAGGTAGCTGCAAGACTTTTGAAACCAAAGCGAACTCTTACAAGTCGAAACGACCTTCACGTAGGTTAAACCACTACATAAGATGTTTAGAATAATTTTTTTTGTTCAAGCAAAATTTGGTAGAACTTTTTTTTTGAATTTGTTTTAGTTCATCTGTTCCAAGATGTGTATTAATTTTATTAAAAATTATTTTTTGATAAAAAAATGATTAATTACACTTTTTTTAAAATGAGCAATCATGTAATGCATTAAAAGACTGAATCGCGCCATACACTCGAAAAGCAAGTCGCGATGTTTACCTGATTGATAGTGTAAATACTGCTCAAATGCAGCATCAAAGTGAAGATATGTGTGTTTTTTACAATTGCTTATGTTACACCGTTTACAGTTGTGAACTTCATGCAAACGCAAAAGTTGCTATCAGTCGAATAAAAATCGCCAAGTATCGGACGAGGGCATGGCGCAATCTTTGTTTTGGCAGAAAAAATGGCCGCCTTTCTGTTCTTAAAAAACTTTAAATCATTGTTTTTCCTCAAAAATTAATTTTTATAAAATTTCAAACTGTGTTCTCTTATTGGGGTGTAAATTAGAACTTCAAGGAAAGTTATACTAACAGCTTCTTAGAACCAAAAATTATTGTAACCTTTTTGAGAGTCCCTCTTGCTTAATGTAGAAGAAGCTCATTTCGATTTGGAAGGGTTCGCTTTGATTTTAAAAGTCTTAGGCTAGCTTAGAAAAGTGTCCAATTTGACTTGAAAAGTGTCCAATTTGGGCTGAACATGGTATATTTCAGTCCAGCGACCGAGCTTTTAGTTCAGGAGAAATTTGCCTTCTACTGAGTCATTGCAGCAGCACATGCGACCTATGTTTCCAGGGCCGCCGTTCAAAATGCAGTCGTCCCAAGCGCTTCTGCAAGTTCCGAATCGCTGAAGTGCATCGCTTGCTCGATGTCTTCCTGCGAAAACGGCGTTTGATGGAACCTGATGGCACCAGTTGCATCGATTTTGTCGACTTTTTCGTGGCGCTGCTGCCCTTCCGTCGTGTCTTCAACACATTCTGCTACACGTCATCGTCCCGAAGTGCTTCGCTGGCTGTTTGCTCCCCATGGCGTCCCCACTAGTTGGTCTTCTATGTTCATTGGCGATGACATTGTGGCAAAGGACATCAGCCCTGCATAGATAGACACGTCGAGGAGTTCTCTATTGAATTACTTGTGTGCTTCTAAAGTCATTCGGAGCAGTTTCTGTAGAATATTCGCATAAGTTGGGTGTCGACAACTATTGTAAGCTAATATAAGGGGAGAAGGAATGAAGGACAGTGGAGACCGAGTTATTAGGCTGTAAAGAAAGTGTCCCGCTATTTGTGCAATTTTTTTCAAATTTATTCTTCTCGTCACAAACAAACAACTACCGAACATATGCACCACTATTATCTACAAAATATTGCCATTTGTCAAGTAATTTGTAGATCCCACTTCTATAAAATTCCTGGGCTTTGTCGAAAAAAAAACTCAGCGAAGCAGTTTTCAAGTTGCTCCCTGTCGTCAAATCCTTTCTCCTGCAAATGATCCGACAGCGAAGGAAACAGGTGGTGGTCCGTTGGAGCAAGGTCCGTTGAATACGGTGGGTGGGACACAACATGCCATTCGAAACACTGGAGTTTTTCCTGAGTCTCCCTTGCAACGAGTGGACGCTTATTGTCATGATGGAAGGTTCCCACGAAGAGCTGCTTCTAACCGCCTGCAGTAGACATCGCTTGTGAAGGTAGTATTTGCAGGCAGCAGCTCCCAGTCAATGACTCCTTTGCAATCCCACCACACTCTGAGCATCACCTTTTTCGGGTGAAGTTCCGGTCTTGGCATGGGAATTCCTACATCGCCTTCGCCAAGCCATTGACGCTTTCACGTGTGGCTAACGAAGACCACCCACTTTCCGTCGCCAGTGACCAGGTTCTCGAGCCAAAAAAACTTCAGCCGTAAAGTCAAGAAGTTCATGCATGCATCCTCGTGCACCCTTATGTAGCTGGTGGCCGACAAGTTCATGCGGTATCCTACACCACATCTCGATGTCTTCTCAAGGCTACGCAGATGTTGAGCCATGGTGGTGTGACCGCACTCGAGTTCCTCCGTCAGTTCATGGGTGCAACGAGGTGTCCTCCTGCGCCAGCTTCAGAATTCGCTCCTAAATCACTGCAACTGGCCTTCTAGACCGCCGTTACCGTCGTTAGTCCTCTAAAGTCTCCGTTCTTGAACTTCCGGAACCATACTTTGTCGTTGGGGACAGTGGTAGGATCCATCGTTCCACATAGGTTGTCGACGCTTGCACTCCTTTGCTTTTTGAACTCGTCAAACAGAAGCAGTCGAACCTGTTTGCAGTCGAGAACGATTTTTTGTGCCATAGTCGTAACGGAATGTGACGTCAATAGTGGTAGATGTAGCTTATAGGCCGGCCTATACAGGGTGCGCCATAAATATGATCACTCAATTAAAAGCGAATTACTCACGCGCAATTTATCAGGGAACGGCGAAACTTCCTCAACGATTTACTAACAACCTAGTTAACACGTAAAATGGATATCATTCAATATGATCCCAGCTGGTACGAATGACAGCCTGCAGACGCTTAGGGTAGGACTCAATGGCGGCACGCAGGGTTGCTTGCGGAATTTCCTTCCATGCTTTTTCCAGTGAAGATTTGAATCCTCGAATTGTAGTACGCCTTTTAGCACAGGCTTTTTCCTCCAGAGTAGACCAACGCAGTAATCCATAGCATTCAAATTTTACGAGCTTGTCGGTCATTCAGAAGCAGGGATGAAGTTGGGAAGATTCCTTGCGCACCTCTGCTGGATCTTCTTGGACTAATGAGCGTGTGCGCCGTCCTGTTAAAAGGTCCATGCTGCACTTCCAAAGTGTTCTTGAGACCGGGGAAGCAACTCCTTCATCAAAATGTCGCTCACGTAGACATTGGTCTTGACCTTGGCTCCTTTTTCAACGAAAACCAATCGTGTTCGCCCTGTGGCGCAAACTCCGGCCCAAACCATCAGGAAGCTGCATGAGAGTTTCTGTGAACGATGCCTACATCCTCACCACTTTCACCCAATAACCGCAAGTTTTGACGGTTAAAAGGCTGCTCAATTGAGGAAAGTTTCTCGTCGATGAAGAGCGTCGTGCAGTGGTCGTGCCGCTCGATGAGTCTTGGACATTTTTTTCTTCTTCCTTCCATCTGTGCAGGCGTCAGTCCGGGGAGTTGACGAAACTTGTAGGGGTATGGTCCAAATTCATTCTTAACAACTCGTCTCATCGTCGTAGCCGGTACGTTGAGCTCGGATGCCATCTTCCTCATGCTGCGGTCTGGATTCCGCTTGATTTGCTCTTTCACGATTTTTCGAATGCAAAAAACACTATATACGGTCAAGATGACTCGTAGAATCCGTTTCGTTCTGATAAATTTGCAAAATAGTAAAATCATAAAAACGTTTACAAACAAATACAAAAAATGAAGCGCGAAAAAAGTGACCATATTTATGGCGCACCCTGTATGTATATATTGGGAGAAGGTTCCAGAACACTTTTCAAAAAGTTGGCGGAACGCCAAAGTGAGTGGCGGGAAGCATTCCTCACAATCTAATACTTAATCAATGACTAATAAATCCAACTATATTGAACGTTTAGATAAATGTCCGTGTGCTTCATTTGGCTATATTACAATTTTACGTTTTTTGAGTGTCGTAAACACAATTCGACTACCTAACTAGTCTATACAACAGCTTGCATTGGCCACACAATGGCCTTCACAGTCAATGCTTTCGAGCGAAAGAGAAGCCAATGACTACTTCCTGGAGACTGGACCATCTTTGGAGCTTCCTGTCGATTGCTGATTAGGAATGGGACTGCTCTCGAATTTCCTCAAGGAGAAGTTGTACTCTGTCAGATTCTAGCTCTCCATTTTGTCTTCCGCCTTTTTGAGCAGGGGAAGCGCGAGAAGGCAGTTTTTTGAAGAAACGATAGAGGTCCCATAAGCGATTAGGGCAGTGCCTGCAGCCATTCTCGGTGCAATTTATAGGGAAATAAGGTTTCACCATAATTTTTCTTCCGGTTCGTATTCGTTCTTGATCGTTTCCATTCCGCGTTTCGTTCTGGTAAATTTGCAGTAAAAAATCTATAGATTCGGGACATAGAATTTCTCGACAAATTGGACACTTTTCAATCAAATCTGGCATTCATCTAAGCAAGAATGCCGCTTATGAAATTCAACTGGACTCCTTCCAAATCAAAACGAGCGTCTCCCATATGAAGCTAGAAACTCTTCAGCACGGTTAGAATAACTTTTACTTCAAGGAAAATTTAGTGTGACTTCCTTTGAAAATGTATAAATTCATACTGCCGTAATGAGTGATGAAGGATAGAGGATAAAGGGCGACGTTACTCAATCTCTTTTGGGATGCGCCACGCATTATCCTTCTACGGGATGGCGTGGAGGCGATTTGAGTGCGTATTTAGCCATACAATTACTTGCGGTGGCCGATGAATAAGTCTGCGCTTTATCCTCCCCAGACAAGTCTGGTACCAATTCACCGACCCTGGAGGGATTGAAGCTTGGCTGGTCTGGGCAGAAAATCCGAACCAGGAACCTGGTATCGGGTGCACGTGACAGCCGGTACCTCCTCCAATTGCGTCACTCGCGCCCAATAAATGATAATGACGGGGAAATGGGGAATTTCCATAAGTTTCCTTCCGGTTTCAATCAGTTCTTAATCGTTTCCATTCCGCGTTTCGTACTCTTAAATTTGGAATAAAAACACACACTGGTTGAAATTTTATAACATTTTAAATTTCACGAAAAAAACAGTGATTAAATTGTTTTAAATCTCATTTAGTGTGCTAAAAGAAGATGACACCACGCTATCCATTCGATTAAATCGTCGTGCTATTTATTTTGTTGGCATTGTGAATAAATGCTGCTTACCTGAAGCAGAGATTTGAGAATTTGTTTGCTCTTTGTATGCAGCGTTTATGTCTGTGTTATTCCACGCGCAAAGAATTCATTCTAGCAATCAAGTACAAATGCTGGCGATCCAGTTGAGTGCATGGTGCGATCTCTTGTTCTAAATGTTTGCTGTCCCCCCGCGCTTTAAAACAAACTTTAAATAATTTTTTTACTTTCAAAAGTGAGAATTTTATAAAACAGGGTTTACTTATGGGGCAGCTGAATTTTTAAAAAATTTAAAAGTCATACTAAATCTTCCTTGAACATTGAACATTGAATATTGAGACAAAAGTAATATAAAATAAGTTGGACACAAAAAAACACTGCAAAATTTGGCTCTTCAAAGACCAGCAAAAGTAAAGAGGAATTATTGTACAGAAAGTGATACAAAATTATTTGATCACCAAAATATTACAGGAAAAGCAAGAATTTGAAGCTTTGCAAGAAAAGACTTCTTCCATGAGTAACGCAAAAAGTTTTTTTTCATAGAGACTAGCAGTTGGCTCACTGAAAAAGGTACTTTATCAAAATAATCGCTGATTCTAACTAACTTGTAGTTAATTTCTCAAATGTCCTTTATGTTTAAGAACGTTTTTGACCAGTTGTTGAACGTCATCGAGAAAGAGTTGAGAAACTGTGCAGGAGGCTTCATCAAATGTTCTAGAAACACGGACTGCCGAAAATGGCTGAAAATAATAAAAATAAATAATAAAAATGTAAAAATAAAATGAATAAATAAATTGAAAATGAACAAAACGTTATTCGGTACATGTCGAGAAGGTGAACAGCACTGATAGGTGAGAGCACGCCAGCTAATGATAACCAGGCAGAGTGCAGACCGAACACGTGCCAGCCAATCAGGGTACCGACTGTTCACGCCATGCCTGAATGGCACGCCCATTAAATGCGGTCTGACTGGATGCTTCCAATGCTTCCCGTTTTTGCGACATACACCCATTACTCTGACCGTCTCGGAGGTCTCTCTTTCATTGTGGACAAAGCTTGTTTTAATATGGAAGATGTTCAGTTTGATCTCAATCGCGTTTTGCCTGGAAGCATGTCCAATGTGGTTTTAAAGGTGCGCAATCTGACGTGAAAATGGAACACATCCCATTGCAGTGACGATCATCCAACACGGATGTGACCTTGACGCTGGGTCACATCCGTGTCGGATGATCGTCAAACGGACTCATGTGCTGGCCTACATAGCCAGCACATGAGTCCGTTTGCTGGGCGGGATTTATTCCGGTGCCGTTGAATCACAGGCGTCATCGATGAAAACGCACTGCGGCGACGCGAGCCCATTTTCTGTGCAGGCAGAAGTGTGGCGATGATTCATGTCTCGTGCAGAAGCAATGGGGAAGGGTGACAGACCAGCCGGCGGTTTTATATACCATACCCCTTAGAACTAATGAACACCTTTCGAGTGAAACTATTCTGTACCTTTTCCAGCCCAAATATTGATTTTATCCTATAAGGATTAAAAATAACTGTGCCATATTCCATTAAAGGTCTGATAAATGTTTTGTACGCCTCGACAAGTACAGTAATATTCGTTGTATATAGGGTTCGGAACAGATTTAATACCGCTTTGGCCGCTTTAGCGACTATAAGTTGACAGTGGGCATCGAAATTGAGATCCTGTTTTCTTTTTTTGTTTTTTTTTCAGTTCCCCTGTTTTTTCAGTTGCCGAAAAAGCCGCTTTGGAGCGTTCCAAAGCTGCCTTTTTGAATTACTTCTTTTGAAATCAAGTACTTGTGAAAATGAGCATATATTTGTGCTCAGCAGCTCGAGCTCTACCGTTTGACTTATAAATCTCAGGAGAGTGGAACAATGCATATAGGCCCGACACAATCAATCGAGTGGACGAGTCCCAACCCTACAGGCTGCCGCGCCCATTCGATTGATAGGTCTTCTTCTGCATGCATTCCTTACGGCGCACTCCACAGGCAAGCTAGACAGTCTTAGAACAATTCCTGATTATGACAGCTAGGAATTTCCGATAAATCTCCTCAAACGGTCACTCTACTATCTGCTGCTCGCTCTACAGGTTGCCCCCCCCCCCCTACTCGATTGATTGTGTCGGGCCTATATACATTGTTCAACTCTACTGAGATTTATATGTCAAAAGATAGAGCTCGAGCTGCTAAGCACAAATATTTGTTTATTTTCACAAGTACTTGATTTCTAAAGAAGTTATTCAAAAAGGCCGCTTTCGAACGCTCCAAAGCGGCTTTTTCGGCAACTGACCAAAGGTCCTTCGTGGTACTGTATTTCTTGCACCTCCTGCAACTGTACTCCTTCTATAGTGCATGTAAAAACCTAGTCTCAACACTTTTGTTTTTTTTTTTAGAAAGAGGCATCTATTGAGCGAGAAAGGCTACCTGGGCCACATTGGCACGCGGCACGGATGAAATGAAACGCCTACGGCGGGGCCCGTTCCGGAAGATAAATAACGTGACGTGGTTTTTGGAAAACAAGCTTTTCTAGCGATCTCTAATGGAATTTAGAGTTATAGCTGAAGTGCTGTATAGTTCCACAGATCCACAACACCGAAAAATGCGGATGATTCTACTGAACCCTGCACTCTCTGTGAAGGCTTGTTAAAAAGTATCAGACACGTCAAACAACGAAACCATCTGAACTCCGAGTATGGAGTGATGCTTTTTGCACCCAATATCGTTTAGCGTACGTCTGTTCGCAATAATTGATAGCTACAACTAGCAGTTGAAACTGAGTTGAACTCACCATCAGTAACTTAGCGACGTATCTCAAAGGGCACTTTCTCATTGAGAGTCAGAAAACGTTCCGATGGTATTCTGTGTACTGCGAGCGGTTTCGACCTAATGTTTCAGCTGTTTCTACAACCTGATTGATAGTTCTGCAGGCTCCCTCAAGAGCATATTTCCACGAGTACATAAAACAAGAACATAAAGGATAAAGGATAAAGAACGGCGTTATTCAATCCCTTTTGGATGCGCCACGCATTCTACTTCTACGGGATATCGAGGAGGCGATTTGAATGCGTGTTTGGCCATATAATGACTTGCGGTGGCCAGCCGATGAACAAG
>CANDYH010000661.1:0-16290 GCA_947396885.1 Heligmosomoides polygyrus polygyrus | reverse complement strand
CAAGGAGGTTAGTTGATCTAAATCGCCAGATCGTTCCAGATTACCTTGCTAGAATGAAGCATCGTCAAACTATTTTATGGAACAGGGCTACTCATTCCGCCCTGAATGAAGATTGGGCTGAGTATCTATTTTTCAGCAGAAAATTTGACAAAGCGCTTTCACGGTACAATCTATATACTGAAAAGAAATCCATTTTCTCAAAGGACAAGATAGCTTTCTATAGGTATATTGCCTCTCGTACAGAAAATGATAACTTTATTCCAAATCTAAGGAATGAAGTGGGTGTTTCTATTTCCTCAGCTCGTGGTAAAGCTAACCTTCTTGCAAAGGAGTTTCAGAAGGTCTTTAACCAATCAGCTTGCAGTAGTTCCGCGTTTTTCGCATCTCAGGACAATGCATTACCTAGTTTCCCCCAAATGGGGCCTACGCTGTGGTTTCATAAAGAGGAGATTTTTCGACATATTAATTAAATGGCTTAAGTCTTTCTCAACGTCCCCGGATTATCTAGCTACCATTAACGTTTATCAAACAAGTGGCGGATTGTATTGCTTATCCATTAGAAATAATTTTCAATTCGAGCTATATGAGAGCTGAGGTTCCTACAAGGTGGAAACATGCCTTTATTACGCCAATTCGCAAAAAGCCACCATTCAATCAACCGGGTAATTACCGACCTGTCAGTATAACCTCTGTATTCGTTAGAGCTTTTGAAAAGATTATAAATAAAAACATGCTGGGTCATATTGAAGAGCATAACATCATCTCTAAGGACCAGTTTGGTTTCCTGAAACAACGCTCGGTGGAAACAGCTGTTCTTTCTGCTCTAAAGGAGTGGACTAAATCTATGGACCGTAGAAAACGCACAGATATTGTATTTTTTGACTTTTCAAAAGCCTTCGACAAGGTTCCTACAGAAAAATTATTGTACAAGATGGGAAGGTTAGGCATACACCCTATGATTGTAGACGGGATAAAGAGTTTTCTTACGGGCAGAACGTATCAAGTCAGAGTAGGGGGAGAGTATTCATCGGTTTATTCTGCCCCCAGTGGTGTTCCACAAGGTGGATTACTATCGCCTTTACTTTTTCTTTTGTATACATATGAGATTCCTGATTCAGTTCAAAGGTTTAGAGTTTCTTGTAAAATGTACGCGGATGATATAAAGATCTATAGAGAAGTCGACAATCAAGAAAGCTCCTGTCATGTCCAAGCGGCTATAAATTTTGTAGAGAATTGGGCAAGCACCTGGGAACTACCCCTTTCGGCTGAAAAATCGCATTGTCTCGTGATTCAATCTAAATCTCAAAGTCACCGTCCAACATACACACTCAACGGGTCAATTTTGGAGCAACTTACAAGTGCACGAGACTTAGGGTTCCATTTCTCGAGTAACCTAAGCTTTGAGCATCATTATAAAGCACTTGTAAAGAAGGCTAACTACCGAATTTATAACTTCAAGGTACTGATAACCAAAGATCAACCTTTTTTTCTGAGAGCCTACAAATCTTACGTAAGGCCCATTGTAGAATGTGGTGTCTCAGTTTTCAGTCCCTGTCAAAAGAATGACATAAAACTCCTTGAAAGTGTTCAGAATAACTTTACCCGTAAACTTTTTCTAAAGTGTTGTGGTCTAAATTACGACAATATTCCGAGTGGGTCTGACAGGGCCAGAATGCTCGGGTTGTCTAGCCTTGAGACTAGACGAAAGCGAGCAGATTTAGTTATGTTGTTCAAAGTCCTGACAGGAAGGCTTTCTATTGACCCAAATGGATTTTTTGGCACCCCTTTGACAACTGACAGAAGAGGGCATCTCCGACTCTACCTGCCACTTCCAAGGTCAAAAGTAAGGTCAAGCTTCCTCATTCACAGGAGCATCAGGGAGCTCAACGTCTTGCTTTCGGAGGACGAGAATATTGTTAATATGTCTCTATCCTCTTTTAAACGTTTAATTGCACTAAGGCTTCGTTAGGCTTATTTTTTGTTTGTTATATGTTATTGTTAGAATCTTACCGTATGTGATTGTTATCCGCGCCTTGTAATAAATAAATAAATAAATAAATAAATAAATATATATATAACGAGACACTCGATATAACGTAGATTTTCTCCGGCCCCGGCCATCTTACCTTTACGGCAATACAAATTGGACACGTCGGCTACAACGACACAAGTCTACTCCCCTTATAGCGTGGTTTTGGGAGGAACTCTGCGTTCAAGATGACTCCCGTTATAACGCGACCTGGGTTCAATTCCGGTCCTACACAGAAAATGAAGAGGAGCAAGATGCTGACAATCAGCCATCAGACCTACCCTTCTACTGCCTCGCTCACAGTAGCCCGTTTGACAATGTATTAGGCCTATGTTATACTATGTTATACTTCGGCGACGCTGTTGTCGGCGAAGTATAACATAAACATAACAAAGTATAGCAGCACAACATATGCCTTAGATATAAACTTTTAGACTTTTTTGCGCGGCGACAAGTGGTCAAAGGCGGCAATATGTTGAGCATATTATAAGACTGCCGATAATTGTTAGAAGCTGCCGTAGATTGGAGGGTTTTCTCTATCAGAAGCGACAGAAAATGTGGATTAAAACTCAGATTATTCAAAACAATATCCTACT
Organism: Heligmosomoides polygyrus polygyrus; assembly: GCA_947396885.1. NCBI lineage: Eukaryota > Metazoa > Nematoda > Chromadorea > Rhabditida > Heligmosomidae > Heligmosomoides > Heligmosomoides polygyrus. Next base: position 13,665 of record CANDYH010000661.1, on the reverse strand, counting down.
TATTTGCTTTAAACCTTGAGCAGCTGATATGGAGGCCACATGCTCCATGGTGCTGCTTTGTTGCCATCAGAACCTTCGCGCCATGTACGCTTGCCCCTGCAACCGCTCCCTTCCCGACAGGTTTACAGCAGTAGCGATGCTGATCATGCACCATCCTGATATCGCGGGAGAGTGCTGAGAGGCAACCGCAAGGAGGATATGGCAGATGCAGCGCAGCGATTTAACAGCGCTGATAGCGTAATGGGCTAACATCCTGTCCAGAACGAAGAGAGTACTGGTCCAAGTTCCTCCTGGTGAAAGAGTTTTGATGGCAACTAAAGATCATGTAACATCAGGTTACACAGTTTCGATCACGCCTAACTTACGTCTGGTAGTTCTAATTCCTCAGGCATATCTCTTATACTTATTCATATAACACAGGGAATCTCTGAGGGCAGGACCTCATTAATAATCTCAAGATGTTCTTCTCTTCACGCTCTTTTTATGGTGACATATTTCATTACTGAAGTGTATTTCATTTTTAGATAAATATTTAGTCATTGCATGCGATTTTCGATAAATCTGTGCGTAAAGTGGTAAATGGTGAAGCCCCGTTTAGGACGCGACTTCTGTTATGACGCGGATTTTCTCCGGTCCTGATTGATGGCCATACACTACGCTGCGAACCACACTCCGCAACATCGCGCACTAGTGACCTACTTCAGTGTTCATGAGACCCCCGCCAACATCGAAGCACCATAGTAAACTGTGGGGATCCCTACCCGTTTGGTCCAATGACTAGGCAAAAAGAAAATTTAGTTACTACTTCTTACCTTTATACACAGAACGGTGCACATTTCATCCCGCATCCGAAACGAAGCTATTCGGCAGAAGTTCGGTGTCGCGCCGATAGCTGACAAGATGCGCGGAGCTCGCCTGCGATGGTACGGCCACGTTCTGCGTGGAAAGGAAGACAGTGTTCGTAAGATAGGCCTTAACTTGAAGTGTCTGGAAAACGGCAAGAGGGCGCCCGAAACAGCGCTGGGCTGATACGTCACGCAAGGACTTTAAAGCAGCTGGCGTCCATCCTAACCTACACGGTCGGAAAAGATGGCGATATGGCACCAGAGTAGCGGACTCCGTGATGAAGCGGGACAAGCGCTGAAGAAGCAAAGAAGAAGGGTGCAGATTCAGCATACATGACATGCTTTTCCAGTAGAGACATAATTTCAGACCCTTCCTTTGCTCAAATATTTTTCCAGCACGAATCTGGATAGATCACAATATGAGTTGCCGAGAAATTCAATCTCATGATGTCCTTGGCAATTCGTTTGCGACACGAGAACAGCAGCAGAGATCAAATATGACCATGAAAATCTTTGAATCAAAAAATAAAGCGTTCGCCGGAGGATGAGTGAGTTCTCTTTTGGTCTCAAAGTCGCCCACACCGAGAAGTAAAATAAATTCACGAAAGACAGACAAACGATCGAAAAGCCTTGTCACAAGAGCCAAAAAGCTGTGCCTGGTTGCTGCCGCATTTATGTCTGTGTGAAGATCCGCATCCAATCTAAATATTTTCATAGTAGGAATGCGAACTGTAAAACCTTCTCTTTACTTTTTTTTCGGAATCGCTATTATATGAGCTATAGTTCGTTATCGGCGTAGTGCATTGGGCCGACTATGGAAGTATGCTGAAAAAGAAACTTATATATTGCATTCATCATTAATATTGTGTGCCACTTCAGGACAATTCTTTAATTTGCCTGAGTTCTTCATTGAAGGTTTGTCCGGTTCGTGCGGAGTATACACTGGATCCGATCGAAAATATTGATTCAGCTAATGGCGATTTTGCAGACCCCGTATACTTGGATGATTCGGAAAACGGCAACTTCGTGAACCCAGAATTTTCGGATGATTCGAATAACGGCAACTTCGCGGACCCCAGATTTTCGGATGATTCGAATAACGGATTTTGGATGATTCGGATTGGGTTTTCCGAATCGTATATCCGGAAATAATTCATTCGGATCCAATGTATAGTGCAGAGTTGGAAATTCAAACTCACTCTTGCAAGCTGTGTTCGATCGGTAGCAAAAGAACATGACCGTTTCGGATGGAATATGCACACCTGGCAGGAAACAGTCATCTACTCTAACCTTAAAGAATGTGAATTCAGAAAAGTATGTTCAAGAAATGACCAATTTTGTGGTGAGTGCCTTGAGTAATCTGGCCATGAATGTAGGTGGGAGCTGGTGAGGCAATTGGCAAGAGACATGATTCTACGTTGCACAAATACGCATTCGATCTACAACGATACTAGTGGATGCAATTTCCACTCTAGTGGTCACCTAACACATGGCGAACAACGGCCCATAGCTGCAAAAAGTTAAGTTTTGCTAAACAAACAAATGCGAAAACCCTCGTGTAGTAAAAACTGTGCTGTCTGTTATATTTACTTTGTGGTGCCTAGGTTTCAAGAAAATATAAGTTGGGCTTATGCGGATCCACCATAGAAATGCACTGCTCATCTGTGAGTACTTTTGGGTTGGATCGCTCGGCTTGAGAAATAGAGAGTGAACGCGCAAAGTTCTCAGTTATGCTGCGACGGAATTCTTGTAGTGGTTACTGTTACAAAGGATACAAATGTGCATTTTTTTAAGAAGCAGTACCATTCATATCAACGTACAGGATTGATCCTTGCTTACCACATTGGCCAAGGGATAGAATGAGAATTCGACGGCGATCTTCGTGAGCGCCTCAAACATCTGGAGTATTGACGTCGATTGCAGCAGAACGCTCCTCGGCACCACTTCAGCCGCATAGAAGCGGGACAGTGACCCAATTCCACAAGCACTGATTAGAAGGAGGCCACTGAGACCAACTAATGTTCCAACCTGCAGTTTTAAGGCATTTAATAACTCGACGGCAAAATGTGTACAGCCCAGCACCTTCCAGCTTGGACCGATGTCTATTGATATCATCAGCAGTACGAGTGAAATAAAGCAGGCCACCGTAGACCAGATAAGCAGTGGTCGTCTGCCTAGACGATCGCAGAGAATCACTGGGATTAGAGTGGAAGGAAAGCGTAGAATGGCTGAAATTGTCTGCTCTTGTGTAACCAGACGGAGCTTAGAAGAGCTTTCACTCGCGAGACCTCACCCAACAATAGCGATTCGAAGAGAGCGGCGCTGTGGGACCAACCACCCATGGAGTACAGCACAAACGTGCTATAAGCTCGAAGGCATCTGGCACCAGTAAAAGCATAGGCGACCGAAAACAAAAATTTTCAGACTGAATTTTATGCAGGATGCAAAATTCCCACATACCTTCACCATCACACCTAGCCATGCTCCATGACGAACCACTTGAGACATCGGGTCACGCGCCTTCCAGGGCATGAACAGTATGGTCATCGAGTCGTGTTTCGTTTTAATCGTTCCAGCCTTGAATGAACACTTAGGAATTGAAAGACTCGGCTAAGCTAGGCGCGGCACTAACCATAAGAGGGCTGGCTGCTGCTTACACGGCAAGGGGGTTTAGAACGGGTAACTTAGTCAGACTGTGAGTTCCTTTCCTTACTTAGTTCTGCGCTCTCCTTCGCTGACGCGGACACAGCACACAGACCGTGTTTATGTGAGTGTTCCATGACCATGTGCAATCTCTGAGCGGGCACCAGCCCGCTAAGTATCCTAGGCACTAGCTGAGCTGCTCTTGAAGTTGACTGCTAACGAATTCTTGATGAAGGAACTGTGTGTATGTGAATTATGCGAGTTTAGCGTTCGACTTCGCGCAGCAGTTCCACTATATGTATTACAGGGTGGCAGAACAAACGTTGCGGTGGTCAGTTCGGTTGAATGTGATACCTGTTCATACTTAAGGGAGCCAATAGGGAAAAGAGCGTTGAGTCCGGGCTTAAAGCATCTTACTGCTGATTATTCTTCTTTTTCAGATTTCGATTGAGGCGATCACCCTATATGTCTATGACAGATGAGGATCGCATTGATTTGAATCCCAGAATCCTGAAAGCAGTGTGAATTTTCTACTCATGGCATGAAAATCTAAAGGAACCTTGGGAATATGGGTGCTCGTCTATGCGAATCGTACCACTCTCTCTCTATCAAGCTAAAACACGTTGAGGTTGATGGTACTTGCTGGATGCCAGACTGAATTGAACGAGTGCGCAAATTTCGAATTCTTCATTCAGCGGCGTAGATTACGCGCTCCTATGCTCGCGCTGTCGCTAGCGAAAAGTATGATTAGGCGATGGCAGCGGTGATTACGGGGCAGCTCGCCCCCGAGCAAGCAGGGGCAGATTCTGGAGAGGGAAGGCAGAGGCGGCGCTTGCACTGTCTCTGAATTCACGTGCGTTCCACGTGCCTGCTCTCTAAGGTGCCTTTTATACTCGCGCCTCCGCGCGGCACGGCGTGATGGTTGTCATAGCTATCGATTTTTCGCGCCGCCCGGCGGCGCCGCACCACTTTCATACTCCGTTCCTCAAAACACCACATTTGACGGAATTTCGGGTTACGGTATTCAGCGAATTGCGCCGCTGAAGGGAAGGGCGCGGCGCGGCGCGATCAGATGCGGCAGACTCGGCATAGGCCCATGCACACTTCTGCGACACCGCGGCGCGACAAGTGGGGCGACGGCTACCTCCGCGAAATCCGGCGGTCGCGTTAGAGCATCGTTATAGGCGACGGGACCGACGTCCCCGTGCATGTCGCACCGCCAGGAATGATTTGAACCATTCCAGCTTGCGGCACTCAGCGCGGCATCGCCAGCGATAGCCGCCGTGACAGCCGCAAGAGTGTACATGCCCCCTCCCTGCGGCACGTGTCGCAGTGTCGCGGCCCTATGCTTTATCATGGTGGGGCCGCGCTGTCGCAGAAGTGTGCATGGGCCTTATGGAGTGGGAGATTTCACACCGGAATGAATCATTTTGCTATGCCGGTTTTGTTTTGGTTTCCCAACCAACAGAACAAAAAGAGTAGCAAAATGATGGCACTATTGTACTTTCAGGACTGCAGAGCACTATTGTACTTTCAGGACTGTCGAAAAAACTTTTTCGACTCATCACCGCCCAAAGGGGGGGGGGGGTTATTTAGGATGCTAATCGCGAGTCCGACATCCGTTTTTGTAATACGCTGGAGCTTGGGAAAATTCGATGACCGTAGCCTTGTTAGTCACCCCTAACTAGCGTAGCCGAAGAAGCGAGCGGAGATCTGTAGGCATTCCCGAGGTTTCATCTACTACGCTAAAGATTTGTTTAGCACACACTGACCCCGGAATGGCGTATGAGAGAGAATTCTGAGTGATTCTCGACGATGAGCAATTTCAGTTTTGGACCCGCGCATATTGCAAAATAAGAAGTCGTTTAGTGCCATTTGCATTGCACGAGATTTGACTCAATACCACACTCACCACTTTCAATCGTAGGTTGAGCGGGCGACTTCGATCCCAGCCTTAAGAGAGGATTCTTCGTTCCCCACACGAGTCCCACCACTAACACTAGCTAGATACATTCCGCTGATTTGCCGGACGAATCCTTTCCGTTTTGATTCTCCAATGACTCATGGACCCTCTCCTTGGCGAACGGACCGTAGTTAGCAAAAGCTCATGGCCGCGCGTCGATGACGCTTCCCAATTCTGACTGTAATCGCGCAGCGACGCGTCAAATAAGGAGGGCGGCGAGACTGACCGTGCCACTCCGCGGCGAGAGTCTAAAAGGCGCCTAAGAAAGGGAGTGTTTGGAACGAGGCGGAAAGAAAACGAGAAGATGTTGCTGGATTTGGGGTTATGAAATCTAGGCGACTACTCCCCTACAGCACTAGAGCCAAGCCATTTGACTGTCGATCCCTCATATCCAGCTGAATCCGAAGGTACATTGGTCGATCCCTCGCAATAAAATCTGAAATAGAAAATTTGTAGTGGGTTTCGGAGTCTAGGAGAAACTAATCCACCTTTTGTCAAGGGTGGAGACCCTGTATGTCTTTTACGGACAAGCAGGATAACGCAGGGGCATGGGTGTGCCAGAGGGGCGTCGGATCCACAAAGGAACAATGGGATTCAACGAACCGAAGCCGTCCCCCTACGAAGGACGAACCTCAAATGACATACAAAGTACTGCAACCGAGCTTCGCCGATGGACTACCAGCGTGGGGCTTCCGGGTCGGGGGGTGGGGAGGCTTCTAAATCACTACTTTAATAACCATGGAATTCGAACGACCAGCGTTTCTTTATAGAGGTTCTCGCCCCAAACAGAAGCTTCATTAGATGCTCCCACTGCCACACCAACATTTGTGAATCTTTTGCTGCTCCTGCTTTCTATCTGCTGCCATATCGCGGGTTTGCACATCGCAGCCGGGCTGATTACGACTGCACCCATTTGATCGAGTTAGCTAAGAATGCAGAATTAAACCAACCATGAAAAGCTTCAGATGATAGGGGTGTTTGCCTCAGAATTTTTAAGCGGCAGTATACTATACCAGCCTCAGAGGCTATGGATGGAGGCTTTATTTTGCCCTCATCGTTAAATTCCAGGTACTCCAGTACCATGCATATGATTTGGTCATTTGCCGAAAAGAACGCTTTGGAGCGTTCCAAAGGGGAATTTCAAAATAACTTTTTTGAAATCAGGCACTTGTAGAAAGAAGCATATATTTGAGCTCAGCAGCTCGAGCTCTATCTTTGGAGATATAAATCAATAGAGTTGAACAATGCATATATGCCGGACATAATCAATCGAGTGAGCACGACAGCCTGTAGAGTGAGCGTTTAAGAAGTTTTATCGGAAATTCCCAGTCGCTGTACTCAGGAATTGCTCCAATACTGTCTAGCCTGCTTTCGGAGTGCGCCGTTAAGAAGGCATATAGAATCGAACCTATCAATCGAGTGGGCGCGAGAGCTTGCAGAGTAAGCGTTTGGAGAGTTTTATCGGAAATTCCTAGCTGCTTTACTCAGGAATTGCTTTAAGTCTGTCAAGCCTGTCTTTGGAGTGCGCCGTGAAAATGCATATAGAATCGAACCTATCAATCGAGTGGAGCGACCGCTCGCAAATTGCACGCGCGAGCGTGTTCGGAACGCAACAACTCTGTCAATTTCGAATCGTTTCAGCTGCATCTTGTGGGTATTGTAGGCAGTAAAATGGTCTAGTAATACAGTAAAGTAGAATGGTGTAGCTTAGGAAGAGGCAATATTACAGGATTGCGAATATACAGGGAAGGCTTGTGTGACGCATTTTTTTCCGATTTCGGTGGACCACTGCGGGAACACGCGTAGAGCCAACGGCCTACAAACGCATAGGCAAGCGGATCACTTAGGATTTTTTTACGAGGAAGCGCTCACTGTTCTCCAGCTGCCTAAACTGCTTTAGCACCACCTGCCATTTCAGAGCGACGGACGGCAGCGGTGAAGTTTCTTCCGCCCTTACTCGTCCATATTTGAGTTTTCGACACTCGCAATGGTATCAATTTGTTTAGTTTTGAGAGCCCTATCGAACGGTACTAATATCGACCAATTCCAGAAGAATTGATTTTTTGACAATTTTCCATCAAGGGAGAGGCTGCTCGAGGACGCGGCAGATAGATGATGACGTCATCGACAATCGATATCCTCGAATTGGGCCAAGCTTGACATCCTATGCTATTGAGAGTCGGATGGGGGAGTAAGAGCGAGGAGAGCATCGAAAGTTGTTGTGCTAAATTGCACGCGCTGCCTGTTCTGAGCGTGATAACTCTGCCATGTGTGAACCTTTCCGGTTGGAGCTGATGGATTTTGTAGGCGGCAAAATGCTTTAGCAGTGCGCTGAAACGCAGCAATGTATCTTATGATTGGACAAAGTTACAGCGGTGCGATGATGCAGGATATCGAGGACGGGGCGCTCTGGCCGAACCTGCAGGACGATGACGTCATCGAAAATCGATATTTTAGAAATTGGCCAAATTTTCTGGTCCAAAATTATTGGCTTTATTTCCTTAGTGCCGAAGTCAGCATCGCGAATGGATCCTATACAACAAGGAAGTACCGCAAGCCCTCCAATAGAAACATCCTAGTTTTCATGCTGTTCCTCACAGCTCAGCGTTCAAGGACTTTAGGGATAACAAAATTGCATTCTGTATGTCGTTCTCCGATGAGGTCAGCTAAGCCGTAAGGCTTTGCTTGAAGAGGCTTAGATGAGCTTGCAGCGCTGGTAGAAATACCACCTGATACTTTAAAGAAGCAGCTTGTCAGGAACCGCATGTTATACTTAGCCCTCGCAAAAATTTCGAATTCTCGTATGGTTTTGAATACCAAAAATTTTCGAGCATTCTTGGTTTTTTGAATATCCAAATTCGAATACACTCAAAAAACGCGATTTCTTAAACATTCGAAAACATGTTTTTTGATTATTCGAATTCAAATATTCTATTCGAATATTCGAATTCGAATGAAAAATCTGGGAGCATGATAGACATGGTAGACGACAGCCCAGAAGAAAAAGCGGAAGCAATACATGACGGATCGTGGTTAAGTACGAGGTTTTTATCGACAGGGCTCTCATAAACCCCCTCGTGCATCGTAAAAATGTGGTATCTGAAAGGAGTATTTGTGTGTCGCAAAATGCCGCTCATGAGGAACAAACGAAATGTTTGCATGCTCTATGAAAGGGACACAATCTGCTGGGCCACTGTACGCCTCTAGGTCACATCAAAACGATCATTTTTGGAATTGGTGGTTGACTGACTGTTTATCAATATTCATAAAACAATGCTTTCACCTAGCAGCAGCTAATGACAGACTGACGACGAAGTATTATATGAAAATCTGGAGACAATCTGTCCTGCTCATTTAAAAACTTGAGATATCACTCTGTCAATTTTGCGGTCACAAAATGTATCACAGGTAGCTAGGTATAGGCCAACCATGAGGGTTGGTCTCATTTTTTATCGGTAGATTCGACCAAGATAGGTGACCATGTCCGTTTCTCCACGTGGTGCCTCTGCAAACTGCTTGCTTTTGCGAGCAGAGTTAAACACGGAGAATCAATACAGGCAACAGGCCTTAGTGAAAGGCCGACCTACGAACATTCTGTGTCACATCATATAGTCGATGACGTTGCAGAAGTCTTAAGATGATGCTACGGCGTCCACTGGAACCGATGCGCACTCACAAAGCCCGCGAGTGTGATAACTATGCGAGGGTCCCTTGTGCGAGGTCGGCAGCGAGGAGGCAAGTGAGTTAGTCCGAAAGTCCCGTGAGGTAAGGACCCGCGTGAATGTGGGTACGTTGACGGGGCGCTCGTGCGAGTTAGTAGAAGCACTGGAGCGTAGAAGAGTTGATTTCTGTGTGGTTCAGGAGAGGAGGTGGTCCTGCTGCAAGTCACAGGACAGAGGTTTAGGGCCGTTCTATGGGGTAGCGCCAGAACCACCAGCGGTGTCGGTATGAGAAGCCGAGAGTTTTCGTGACGCGATTGCAAGCGTGGAACGTTTCCAATACCGCTTGATGAAGATTGTTGTTCTCAAATATTTGATTTTGAACTCGAAAATCTCGGTATTCAAAACCGTTCGAATGCTCAAACGTTTCCAGGAATCCAAAATTGTTCGAGTATTCGAAAAGTTTCATTCGAATGCGCAATGAAATTTTGTGTAACGGCGCATTTTGAAAAGGGTTGTTAGGGTCTTCGGGCAACTAGGATCCACAACACGGTTCCTTCTGTGAATCAAAGCTCTGGTGCGATAGTGGCTCGGTGCCAGGGTGCTGAGCGCCTCATCGATTCACTTCCCAAAAAGCTATCCTGTCAAAAGCTAGAACTTCCACTACGTCTCATAATGTTAAACGGCATAAATTTTCCAAGCGGAGAATCGCTGCAGTGGTGAATGACCGATCAGGGACGGCTAATCGTCATCGACAGAAAAACTATCAAATGACTGCCTGATTGGTCTCTGACACCTCTTCTGATTTACATCTGCGGCCGGGCTTCTGAATCCAGACACGCGTTGTACAACATCTCTAGCATGATTTCTCAATCACAACGTGCTCTGAATACTTCCAAAACATCGATAATAGCGATTAATAGTGACTGCTTGATCGAAAATTCCCCTGCTGTGAACCCTTTCCGTCAGCCGTCATACTCACGTGACCACCATCCCGATTGATTAGCTTTGACAGAAAACTGACATCACCGATAAAAGATCGATTATGATCAATATTGATTGCCTGGTCGATCTGTGACACTGTCGTCTGAATTTCGGCGCTAGGTGGAGAGGTCTGGATATTTCCGATATTTTGTGTACCTATTTGACGCCAATTTCATGCACTTGATTTCTGCCAGTAATTTCTGGCAAAGTAACGATAGATAGCTCTTAGCGCGACTTTACATGCATAGTATGAGAGACTTTTCAGACCGCCCTAGAGTATGAACATGAAGGTCAATTTGATCTGGGCCAATTTTACATTTCAGTCAAGCTGTTTTGGAAGCTATTTTTGCTGTAGACGTATAAGCATAACAAGCGAAGGACAGCAGAAGGAAGAATAAAGTAAATTCTTGCTTGGGAGGTGCTAAGCATTCCACTTTTATTACTGCGCCTGTGCAAAACGGCCGAGGAGAGAGGGAATTCTTAACTGCGGAAAAAAGCTTTAAAATGATGACTCGAACGGTGTTTCAAACGGATGCTGCTTGTCCTTCTTAGGATATGCGTAAGTGCATTCTTTTTTCTTTTGATTATAGAATTTGAACATCCTTCTGTTCCCATTGCATCATATGTATACGGTCCTGTTCAGAAGATCTCAGTGTGCGAAACCGAAGCAGCTTTGACAAAGATGAAGTCAGGCAAAGCCACTGGTGCTGATGACCTGTCGTCGACCTGTGGAAGTCGAAGGGCTGGTGCCCTGCTGACTGGCTGACTGAGTTTTTCAATCAGGTTATTGCTGAGAAGAAAGTGTCTGAGGGTTGGCAGCAATGCACGACTATTCCGACTTTGAAGAAGAAGAGCAGTCCTGCGGACTGTGCTAGCTACCGTCCGATTCGCCTACTTTCGCACATCATCAAAATCTTTGAGCGAATTGTCGATGATGTATCCGGGATGTCGTACAGCTTTCCAATAATCAGTGTGGCTTCGTTGCCGGCTGTGGGGCGGTTGATGTCATACACGGCATTCGTCTTCCCCTAGAGAAGCACCGCGAGAATCAGAAACCGATGCATTTTGCCTTCCTGGACATGGAAAAGGCCTTCGACCGCGTTCCGCGAGATGTTATATGGTGCGCCTGCGACATGGCATCCCTGAAGAGTTGAGTGGGTGCACATTCAATACTCTTGCCCAAGGAGTCGAGTGCTCGATGGAGTTTCCAATCTTTGTCATAGTGCACCGGGAATCTGCGCTATGCCCACTGCTCCTTGTGGTCCTCATGGATGCAGTTTCACAAGATCTTCAAACGGCGGCACCTTGGACGTTGCTGTATGCCGATTACATCATGCTTGAAGTGAAGACAAAACCGAACTCGAGCGGCAGGCACAGGCATGGTGCGATTGCTTGGCATTGTTCGGACTCAAGCTAAACGTCGAAAAGACGGAATACTTGACGAAGGATGTGCTTGAGCACGGATCTATTGAGATCAATGGTACTGTACTCTCACTAGTTACATCTTTCAAGTATTTTGGATCAACAGTCACGTCCGGTGGCAGATTAAAGTTGGAGGTGAACGCTCGCGTGAGTGCAGCTTGGTCCAAATGGCGCTCTTTGGCTGGGGTGCTTTGCGACAGGGCAACCACCTAGCTGAGCACCTCAAAACGAAGGTTTATAGAACAGTCGTCCTCCCAGTAGCGACTTACGGTGCTGAGTGCTGACCAGTGACGATAGAAATTGAAAACCGCCTCAGTGTAATGGCGACGAAGATTGTGCGGTGGACGGCTGGAGTTGCGCGTTTGGACCGCGCTCCCAGCAACACCATACGACACGCGATAGCCGAATAGTTGAGCGAAGCTCGCCTGCGATGATACGACCACGTCCCTTCCGCTAACGACGACACCGTCCGTAAGGTTGGCCTAAACCTTGAGCTCCTGGGAAGCGGACCTAAAGCAGAGTTGGCTAGATACGCTGCATTTGGACCTAAAGATAGCTGGTGTGCATCTTTATCAAGTATTTGATCGGGAGAGTTGGCGTCATCACACCAAAAGAGCGGACCTCGCAACCAATCGGGACAAACGCTATTGAAAATGATGATGATTTGCCCAAGTGAGTGGAGGAAACAGATATTTCTTTTTTGCGATGAACTTGTGAATGTAACTATTCTCCAGCCAGCATAATGATTAAAGGGCAAACATAACGAAAATCGATCGATAAAAAGCGGCCCGTCTGTCCGTGCCGTCCCCCATTTGTAAAGTCTGCCATGCGGCCGATATATGCACGCGACTCCCACTCTCAGTGACCAACTTAGAGCAAAAATCTATAAAATCGATCGATAACACCTAGTAGAAAAAACAGGTCCATGAACTGTGCCAGCCAACATATTGATTAAAGGGTAAAAGAAGAAAGAGATCAATAACCTCGGTACTAAGCGGACAGGTGCCTTCTACGCACCGACAAGGTATCTTAGAGCGGGTAAGTTATACCAGACAGACCCCGGAGTTCCTTCCCGTACCTAGGTCTGGGCTCTCCTACGCTGACGCGTCAGCCGAGGAAAGTACAAAAACCGTGGAGTGCTCCATGACCATGTACAATCCTGCAGCGGACACCAGTCCGCTAGGTGCCATAAAGTCTTTCTTTACAACATGGCTTGGACAAAAATATGTCTACGTTATAACACCACGTTGAGCATGGTAGCGCAGCAGGAGAAGCAGGCTGTGGCGTGCACCACAACGTTGGTTCATGTCCCGCCCAGGCCAAACAGTGTTTATGTGAGTGCTTCTCTTCGGTGTCGCTGAACTGATACCAGATTTCTTTTTGAAGAATGAAACAGTGACATGTCCATCGGCTGGCCAGCGCTAGTCACAGTTTAGGCCAAATAAGCATTCAAATTGCATCCACGACATACGTAGAAGTAGAACGCGTGCCGAATCTCAAAAACGACTGACTGACGCCATCGCTCACCTTACCTTATAATAAGCGTTTGCGGGACCGTATTCTATACAAGCGTGATGCTTTTCAAATCAAAGTGAACGTCTTCCAAATCAAAGCGACTGACTTGCGCTCAAACTAGGGGATCTCTATGGAGAGCAGGATAATTGTTTGCTTAAAGAAATTTTGGTATAATTTTCCTGGGAACTGTTTAGTTGACATGGCCGAATGAGTCGATCAACCAAACATCGCAACGTCTTAGACGACGGCATGGCGTAGTCTCTTTATATGGTACAAAAATGGCCTCTTTCCGCTCTTTAAAACAAGCTTTAAACCATTATTTTTCCTAAAAAAATTAGAATTTTAAAAATTTCAAACAATGTCTTCACTTACTGCGTAGGTAAACTAAACATTAAAGAAGTCATTCTGAAAATTCGAAGGGGTTCATTTTTTTCAAGAGGTTCATAACTCGAATGAAATTATTTTATCCTTTTTGTAGAGCCTCCATTAAACGTGGAAGGAGCCCGTTTTGATTTCAAAATGTTAGACCTGTTTAGAAGAGTGTCCAACTTGGTCCGATACTTGTATGTATATACTGCAAAATGTTCAAAGTAGGCAATCAGCAAGAGCGGGACGACGATTGGCAATTTGCCAG
>CANDYH010000660.1:0-18863 GCA_947396885.1 Heligmosomoides polygyrus polygyrus | reverse complement strand
TTATTCGACTTTCGAATATTATTCGAATATAGCTCACTTCGATGTTCGAATTCGAACGAATATTCGAAAATCAAGAAATATCGAATGACCGAATAGTTCGAATGATTATTCGAATATATTCGCTCGAGCACAACTATACTACATACCTGCACTGAACTACGGATGAAGAGCTGCACTGATCCGATCACTAATGCAAGTATTAGGTCGTTGCATATGAAATGGAAGATTTTCACCGAAAACTTTGACAGATCACAACTTCGTTTGGAAGAAGGTTTATTAATCGAAATAAGCACCGTTTTATACCTTTTCCCAACGCGACAATAGCTTAGTCATTCCATCTTTGTAAAATTCGAAACTACGAAAATTAATAAAACCTAAGTCATTTTCGACATCGTCTTGGGAGCTGAGTTTTATCCTTCACATGGCGATCTAAATGCTTGAGGAAAATGCTAGTCGGTAGGGGACAGATCTGGCGAATATGCTGGATGTGGTACAGTTTCGTATCCCGAGCTCATCCAGTTTCTGGACAACAATTTTTGAAGCGTGCGGAAGCGTGTTGCCCTGCAGTAGAATTGGGTCTGTTCGATTGACCACAGCCGGCTGTTTTTCAATCAACTTCTGGTGCATCACTTCAATTTCGGTACACTACGTCTTCGCTGTGATAGTTTCTCCAGTCTTCAAGAACTTGGACTATACCAGCCATTGTCCGCCGTGCGGTCACCACGGTCTTCTTTGGACGGAGACTTGGTTCCGGCATCTCCTTGGGCCTCTCATTCCTGTTCAGTCATTGTGCAGAGCGACGACGATTGTCGAAAACGATCCGTTTTTCGTGGCCTGTCACTATCCTGTCCAAAAATAGCTCCCCTAGATTGCACAGCCTTAGCGGAACACAGGTGTCGTGGCGCTTCTGCATCCGCCTAGCGGTTAGCTCGTGCGGGATCCATTTATCCGATCCCTTTACTTTTCCGATCGCGTTCGAAACGACTGACAGTGCTGCCGTCAACGCTGAAATGCCGGTCCAGCTCTGATACACTTTGACGCGGATCCGCTTTCATCATGGCATTGAGTTTGTCGTCGTCAAGAGGTGCTGGTGGCCTACCTCGGCAATCAACTTCGAGACTTTCATCTCCAGATCGAAACCCTTCGGACCAGTAGCGAATTGTGCATCCCTTAGCGAAATCCTCCCCAAATGCAGCGTAGATCATAAGAGCTGCGGCCGCGCCGCTGTGTACACTTTGCATTCACACAAGGATATCGCCCGAATATCACGTTGATTCATTCTGTAAAAACGACGTCAAAACTTGGCAAGAGGCAACTGTATCACAAAATCTATAAATAGTAATAAAGCGGAGTACCTGCGCATTCAGAAACTATATACAGCGCCTGAAACAGGAACATCTGTAACCGCGAAAAATCGACCAAAAATTAAACTAGCAAAATTGGCATTTTCATGCGCAACTACCTGACACATCATTTCCAGCTCAGAACGGTTTTGTACGAATTGAAATTAAGCACAGCAGTAATCACTCTGCACAAGTGCTCCCGCTAAAGCACGTCTGCCAGCTTCCTTAGCTCCGTAGAGACACTCGAGCTCCTCGCCAACAAGGACTGTTGCGGTTCCCTCTGCTTTTTCTTTTTTCGAAAGAGCGTTTCCAGATAGCATACACTAGAAAAGTAACTTCACGAACTTCCTCAAGCTCTCAGCACTTGCAACGTTCCTGGAGAGAACCACTTGACGAAGCCGTAATGCGTGACGCTCCAACGCCTGGTGAAGCACCATGTCGGCCGACATTGCTCTGCAAACAGCTGCTCAACATTTTTGAACACAGCCCTTTTGCAACGAGATCATTCAACTGTTGCTGTAGCTCAGAAATGATCGAAGATAGAATCGGACTAGGGATCATCATTGCACATACATAAGAAGGTGCTACAAGAAGGCAGTTCAAAAGCCTTAGAATGAAGACTATTGGGAAGCGACTGCCGGCGTCATACATAGTAGAGTTCCGTACAGTGTTGTTCTGCCCGCCCTGGCCTCACAACTGAAGTGCCTTCAGACGAGGCAAATCAGATCCGCACCTTTTGTCCGAAGCTTCTTCGTGTAAGCGCTCGCCCATTTCTCGAGCGGCGTCAATCACTGCAGATGGAAAGGTGGACAGCTCAACCAATTCCAAGCCTGAAATACTTCCGAACGCTTTTCACCCAAAATGGGAGGTCAGACAACCAAACGTGGAACATGCTCGAACCATATAATGGGCCGTTGTAGGGTCCACGGTGTAACCTGTGTGAAGGAGACAGCTGCTCCTGACCGTTCACGTAGGTGATTTGGGAAGGAAAGTGCAGACTGAAATTACGGCTGTAACGAAGTAGGTCGAATTAAATTGATGTGACAAACTTCTCGACTGCCGAGTAGCTAACGTCAAGAGCCGCAAGATCGAGGAAGTGTGTTGCGAAGATCGCGAATGCCTATACAAGTGGTCCATGATCGTGGTGACAGAACTGTTTTTGGAAAATGGCTTCGTTTTACAGGACCGAGGTCGAATCCGAAGTGTTACCTTTAGTTTGACTAGCTTCTCAAGAACTGCATAGCAGATTCCTATTCCTTCTTCCGCAGAAGTACCTAAAATGATGCCTGTTTACAAAAAACAGCTAATTATTCCCAAGCCACGTTTCAGTCTGTCACATACTTGCTTGCCTGCAGAAGGCACAAATTTGAGCTGAAGTGATTCTACAAAGCTCCGCACAGTCCTTGTTCTTTACGCAATACTGAGTTTTGTGCATTAAGAAGGTTGATTGGGCGATAGCTGGCACGGAGGATCCTCTAAGAGGTTTACTCAAACGCATCCCACCGTAGGTTAGGCCCGAATACCGAGCTCGTATCGAAGCATGAGGCTGAGCAAAGAATCACCATTCCTAGGAATTTAGTCTTCTTCAAAGTTGAACCGCTACATCAGCCGAAATCATATTCAGCGTTGCAATCCTTCATTACGCTGTTTCTTTCAAGTTTCTAGGATGTTTGTCTCACAAGTGCTCCGTCACGCATATCGGCGTGCCTTGCATTTGCGCGCTTCGCGCGATGTTGAAGTATCACTAACAAGGAATAGTTCCCAACTCAAAGTACTCCTTTGCGATGCTATTTTGGCAAGATGCGGGGCCCTGTGAGCGGAATCCAGAACCACAGTTAGTTTTTGCTGAACGCTTTTTTGAAGACCTGAAAAGGAGGTCTGAAAGCGTGCGCGCAACTACCATCAACCCCTACGACACCTCACCTGTTGTGCTTCGGCGGCGCAGCTGGTAGGAGGGACGCCTCGGTAGCCTTTACATTGGATTTCACTTCTCCGATAAACAGAGAGATTGCAGTTGCGGATGCCATAAAAGGGCTCATCCTGGATGCAATAGATGGAGACATCGACTGTCAGGAAGAAGAGGCTGTTCAAGTTAGAGGTAGTATAATGAAAATGAGACCTTTCTATGTCCGTCATACGCGTGGGTGGCAGCTGGGTACGGCGATGTTCACCCAGGACTTTTCTCTACACCCACGGATTGCGCGTTCAACGAAGGAGAAGTGGTCATTCCTCGTCAGGGAGAAGATTGTTCCTCACTGGCTTTTGTAAGATGCTGTTGCTATGACAAGCGCTTATGTTTTACTTGTTTCATAGACTTGTACCATAGCTGTTGACTAAAAGGGAAGACAAGACAGGACTGCTTATTTCCAGAGAAATGGTACGGTGCAGGTTGGCATTATTGGAAAGCTAGCACACATGGAGGCGCAAATAGGCAGCCTTGGTTTTTTGTAAGCAATGATGCTCTAAAATTGACTCCTGTGAGCATCAGAAAGCGTAATAACAACAAACTAATATATGCAAGAAAGTTCGGCAGTATGGGACTCGAACTTAAAGCCCTTCCGGTGTGCTCCTATGAGGCGTCCTTCCTACCAATGATAGTTGCGGCATAGATGGTAGTTGCGAGCACGCTTTCAGACCTCCTTTTCAGGTCCTCAAAAAAGCGTTCAGCAAAAACTAGCTGTGGTTCTGAACTCCGCTCACAGGGATCTACATCCTGTCAAAATAGTATCGCAAAAGCTCACCTTGAGTTAGGAACCTTACCTTGTAAGTCTTACTGCCTCCCCCCCCCCTTTCTGGTACTGCTCCCCCATTATTGCACTCCCCCCGTAGTGGAGTTCGTCTCCTTTTACTGGCGCTGGTACCACACTACTGGTTCCCTTACTGAGACTGGTCCCTTCACTGGTATTGGCCCCCTTAATGATCCCCCTTGCGGAGACGTCTTCGGCACGTCTTCTGATTCCCCAGGCACGTGGTTTTCCGCTATTTTCGCGATCCTTAACTTTCTGTTTTATATAAAGGCGATCTATTGGTCCCTCACTACTGGAGAGCTCTAATGAAATCAGCTCTAGTGAAACACTCCTCCAGCACCGCTTCTCCAGGCGCGTTTGGCGACACGTGCCAGACGTCTACTGAGTCGCCCAAGCACGTTGCACAGGGTTTTCTATCTGATCGTGTAGTATTTCCACAGGACCAGTCCATAGAATAAATTCGTGTGTACTTTGGTCTACAAGAATGAAGGATACAGGATGGCGCTACTTGATCGCTATTGAGATGCGCCACGCATTCTACGGATGTCGCGGAGGCGACTTGAAGGCGTATTTGACCTGTATAATGAATTTCAGTGGCCAGCCGATGAAAAAGTCAGCGGTTTGCCTTCCCAGACAAGTGTGGTACCAATTCAGCGGCACAGGAGGGATGAAAGGCTTGTTCTGACTGGGCGGGACGCTTTATCAAGAATCTTCTATCGAATGCACGCGATAGCCGTCACCTCCTCCGACTGCGCTCCCAACGCCCAAGGTTCTACAGGAACGGGGCGCTAAATTATGACTTCATACAGGGTTTCTGCAATGGCATGTGCAGATGTCAAAATAACGTCTCACATTATGCGAAAACACATTTTCTAGGCCTGGCGTGTGTGAAGTCCTGACAAGAACATGACAGGAGGGATCTTTGTAAGGCATTTGCGGTTTAGCGCTCAAATATACGCGCTCATCATTCTTTCGTAGAAGAACTCACTTCGTGCCAATTCATCTATCACCAGAAGAGTACGGCTGCCTGAATACTGAAGCATGAGTGCTATGTCATCCATCTCAACGGCGAAAGCGGACATGTTTTTGGACAAATTGTCGTTGGGAACGACGCGAGAGGAGATTCGAAGAAACACTGAAACTTGTTGAGCCTGGAATTGCATCGTTCTTACCAGAGCTATGTTTCAAGGTGAGGTCAGTAACACATGCGCGAGCTAGTGCAGTAGCTGAAAAAACAAACATCTAAATAGTTTTTTTGCGTTCAGCTTTTAATGCCATACAACGTACATAGGAGAGTGTTGAAACCCCTGTGATGAGTTGATATTTTTTGATGCGGTTGATCTGAACGGACTTACTAGCGAGGGAACTTCGCTTTCATGAGGGTCACAGTGACTCAGATGCTATACACACAGTGTGCACAGTGTGCCCAGAAACGCGAAGCACAGGTGAGATCATCGCCAAGGGAATCGAGAGCATACCGAGAGATGTCTTCTTTCGGGAACTCTCCTGACGTTACGCAAGGAGGAGCAGGCACACGAGTGGTAGGCAACTACCAGCTAACATCCGAGCACGTAAATCTATACAAAGCGACGACCATTGCTGGCTTCGCATAGAGTTACGTGCTCGAGGGGAGGGGGAGTGTTGGTGAGTGGTGGAATAGTAAAAGCGACCGCAAATCCCACCCAGAGACGCTTTGATAATACGCACCGGAAGGACAGAGACCTACCCTACTTCCGAGATTCGAAGCGTCATTTCATCGGTGAAGACTCGTACAGGTCCTGATTCGAGCCGGGTCGATCCCCTACATCAGAAGATTTTCCCGCAAACCCTCAACACTAGTGGTGTGTGTATGTATGTACATTGAAAGGTTAACGACTTCAAGGAAATAACGGAATTTTCGTTGCAATCAATCTCAACTACCACAGTTTTTAACGCGTAATTCTTATGATTAGGTAAGGTTACCACTTTTCCTTGTCTGTATTCATTGATATTGCCCTCCCCCTCCACGTTCCCTGTCATTCTAATTAAAAAGGCGTCTGAAAAAATTTCATTTTCAACGGGAGTCCTGAACAGAGATTACGTAGTGAAATCACAACTGGATGCGTGATTTCTTTCCTCCCCCTCCACCAATGCTGCTATTCAGTTGTCGCTGATATCCACTAGCTTGCTAAAGCTTGCACGGGATCGAATATCTAGCGACAACGTTGCTGTCCTCAACATAGCAATCTGTGGGGGCCATGTTTGAGAAAAAATTCACCATAAAATAGCAATAGCCGTTGAACCCCCCCCCCTTCTCCATCCACCTCTCCCTCCATGCTCCAGCATTCCCTTCATTATCTTGCTCGAGAGTATCTTTAGCCTGAAACTGGTAACTTTGGGCAAATTCAGGACAGAGGCTATGAGTCGAAATCGAAATATACCATGTCAAAATAAACACTTTTCAAAGCAAACTAGATATGTTTGAAACCAAACTGAACATATTTCGAGCGAAAACGGAGCACTTACCTTAGAGATGCTCGTTAATTCGTCCGTTCCTCGTGAACATCGTCTTCGTACTTGGGTATACCAATTATAATTTTCAAAGAAATCCGTAGCTAATTTTTTTATACGAAGAATATGGGGGGATTCCCGTCTAAAGAGCACCCAGTTTATTTTGCAAACGTCTGCTTTAGTTTGAGGGCCATTCATTTTGATTTCAGAAACACACAGGTTGCTTAGAAAAGCGTCCGTTTTGACTTGAAATTGCGCGTTAGAGGTCACCCAAATGCTCCCGCCTCCTTGAACGCAGCGGCCGAATGTGGTGACGTGTAGAATTGAGCTCAATTAATCTTGGAGAATAATTGTTCGTGCTATTTGGAACAACTAATCGCTCGATTACTCGAACATCGTAAATCGCCGTTGTTCGAATATTATTCGAAATCGAATTTCGCAAAAAACTATTGTTCGAAATCGAAGATAGGAAGACGTTGTTTGAACATTGTTCGAAACCGATGATGGCGAAAAGCACTGTTCGAATATTGTTCGAAATCGAACAATGTTCGAACAATATCAAGAGTCGGACGCCTGAGTATGGATCGTCTCCGTTCCCCGTCAAACCCACGTTCAAACTCGCTCCACTTCGGCGCTCGATTAGGAGAGAAAATGCCCGAACCGCGCCGCGTCTGTTTCGGTGCGAGAAAATGCCCGCGACCAGGGGAGAAAATGCCCGCAACCAGGGGAGAAAATGTCCACAGCCAGGGGAAAAAATAACAGTGGCCATTGAACGGTTTTCGATAGGGTCCACTACAACAACCACTACAGGAAAACACATGGTAATCACGTGGACAGGGATACGGTATTATTCTCATGCCGTTGAGTAAAGGGGGGGGGGGACGGTGAGGAGGTACACCTGCCCCCTGCTAGGGGTGTGCTATCTTCCCCTCTTCCCCTTGCTCACCCACTTCAACCCCATAGGCTTCACCGAGAATCTAACGGCTGCCTTATGAAACCTTTGACACGCAAAACAAAAGTTTGCGGTCTGCAGAACAGCGGTGTACCTCTTGACGCCACGCCCCTCCCCCTCCCCCCAGCAGGGGGCGGGTGTACCTCCTATCGCGCTGCTGAGTAAATGGCATGGGAAATCGTGGGCGTGGCAACTGAAACTGTGGCACATCACTTAGATTCCCTAGCAGACTTGGTGGCCTTACCGTGATAGAGAAGCTTTGAAGAATACGAGGAAAGACTCTCGTTCCACAGTTAACAGGCATGCTCGACGGTTAAATTAGTACCAACGGTGTTTTATGTGAAAAGAACACTTAAAACACTGAAAGGAGCAAAAGAAGCGTTTGCTCCCAGATCTCAATTTCTAGCACGTTAAACTAGAAAGCAAGCACATCAACGAAACCTGGTAACTTAGAATTACTTTTCGAAGCATTGAGCTGCGGAACTGTAGGCCACCTCAATTTTTGAGTTTGTTTTTAAGCCACATGAACGGCACATGGAGTGAACAGTAAGGTGAGTACAGCACTCTAAGGACGTTACGTGGCATTTCCCACGTATGCGACGAGTTTTTACCCGTTTATTTCGCGCGCGACGTAACGCTTGACCTTGGCCCCTCTCGTTGCAACATATATTGCACGTACGTACGCGTCAGGCTGTGGACAATGTGGAAAATTCCACGTCACTAAAGTTGAGTTTTTTTATATTTTTTCGAAAGTCCAACAACTCGATTTTTCGCGATTTTCGAAAACCGTACGATCGAATAACTCGATTTTTTGCGGTTTTCGAAAACCGAACAATCGAGTAACTCGATTTCGAAGGCAATTTATAATCACGTTCAAACAAAACCTCGCGATTTTCCAATTGGAACCCTCTAAATGAAATCGCAGATTGTTCGAAATCGAACAATGTTCGAACAATATCAAGAGCCGGCCGCCAGCATCCACGAAAGGAAATCACAAATCGTTCCCGCCAATTACTATGTGCGCCGAAGTGGAACGGAGAAAATGCCCGAATCTCACGGCGCGCGTTGCATGCGGAGAAAATGCCCGCGACCAGTGGAGAAAATGCCAGCAACCAAGGGAGAAAATGCCAGCAACCAAGGGAGAAAATGCTTGCGATCAAGGAAGAAAATTCCCGGGTATAGCACACCATCATGTGGTGAATAGCAAAAGCGCCGTAATAAAGGAAACAACTTTGAGCGGCAATAACCACTTAGGAAACTAAGAAAAGTTTGAAACTGTGGAAAAACCGTGCATTAGAAGAGCCTTAACCGGACGTATCGTTATTATTATACAATGGTCTATTTCTGCAACGTTTCATACCAAAGCTTTAATAAGAAGTTGATCGCAAAATTTCATGTTCGAAAAACACTCTATACTTCGAGAAGGTGGCTTGAATAATTCTTGGCGAGGTGGAACACCGTAGGTTCTGGTTCAATTTTTTGGTAAAACCGAAGTTGAAACTAACCATTCAGATATTTAAATCCTTTATTCAGATATGTGGAAATATCAGAAAAACACAGCAACAAAGCGAATCAAAATAGAAATCCTATACTGAGAAAAACTTTAGTAAAAAAGGGCACAACAAGTATTTACGATACCAACGGTGTATCAAACCCAACGCTTCTACTCCAACACTTAACAATGTTAACCGTGAAAAAGTTTTTACTTATAAAAAAGCGTCTGCTCTTGCTGAGTACTTCGCTAGCGTGTATTCTCGAGAAGACGTGAGAGCAGATGTTAAGGAGAACGGCGCGTATCCTATCAACCACAGAATCGGTGACATTTACTTCCATACAGATGAGATTTCCACCATACTTAAGCGACTAAAACCATCTACCTCCTAGCCGTATGATGGTGTTCCTCAAATAATTATAAAAAATGCTATAGTTCACTGTCCAAGCCTCTTGCTTATTTGTTCAACACCTCTCTAATGCTAGGTGAGGTTCCTTAGCTATGGAAAGAAGCTATTGTGACGGCAATTCCCAAAGTGTCTGGCAGCCATTTTGTTCAAGATTTTCGCCCAATTAGCTCCACCCCGACTCCTTTCTTGGAAAAGTTATGGAAAGGATAATATATGGGAAACTCCTTTTTTGGCTCAGAAAATTTCACAAGATTCCACAGGAACAGCATGGCTTTTTACCAGGCGTTTCTACATCAACAGATCTAGCAGACACACTTTATGACTTTAGCCAAGCTATCAACAGTGGAAGACTGGCTGATGCTATATACATTGATCTTTCCAAAGCTTTCGAAAAGGTCTGCCATTTATAACTCTTAACCTAGTTAGAACTTCTTGGTATTCAAGGAAAGCTTCTAAACTGGTTCGGATCTTGTCTATTTAACAGACGAATGACTGCTAGAGTTGGGTTGAACCTCTATGAGGTACACTTGCATAAGCGGTGTTCCTCAGGGAGCTGTTCTATCGCCTCTGCTTTTCTTGATTTACTCTATCAGTCCTCCTCAGATTCTACAGAGTACAAACCACCACTGACGTTAAAATAAAGTTCTACGCTAACGATCTAAAAATCTATGGTGCCTGTTAATGACAGCACCTGCGTTCGCGCACCTCTTCAGAATTGATAACTTGGTCAACTGGACTTCCGTTGTGGGAATTCTTATTAACCTTGAGAAGAGCGTTGTAGTGTGCTTCGAAGATGCAGAAACAATGTTATGTAACATCAACGGTGCCATATTGAAGTCATGTGATTCAGTTAAATACCTTGGAATTGTCTTTAACAGAAGTCTTAAGTTCTCCGTTCAAGTTGATCATGGTGTCAGAAAGGCCTACTCAAGCTTGTTCTCAGTTTTACGAAACGTAAAATGTTCAGATGAGAGAATACTGTTGCGTCTGTACAAGCTACATGTGCTGCCCCATCTTGAATATTGCTCGCAGGTTCGGATTCCCCACTTAAGAAAAGACTTTCAAAAAAATTGAAAGAGTGCAGCAGGTATTCACCCGTCTCCTTTGGTACAGATTAACTCCCACTGCGTGCAGAAATGAAACTCTCATTACCATCAGAGGCTTGTCAAATTTGGGCTCAAAACACTTCAGGAGAAACGCGCATTTTTGGATTTAACGTTCTCATTTGGTATTTTCGCAGGGAAATTGAGCTATTACCTATAAATATTGGGTGTTTAGAATTTCCAGTGCCAGGAGAGGTGGGTTCAACATCCGTTATTCGATGGTCTATAGGAAAAGGTACACCTTGATGTTCAACAACGTTTTCAACAGGTGCGCTAGATGGCTCTACTTACTCCCCCTTAGATCATTCAGTCAACGAATAGCAGCGTTTAAAGGCAGACTTGATATGCTTAACCTTTCTCAGTTGCTGTTTTCACCCGTTCTGACTGATTTCTTTTTTAGGTACCATGCTTTCAATTGGGCTTTTCCTTACTCGGGTGGCATTTAATTTCATCACTCCGGAAATATGATTTAATATTGCACCTTCTCCATGCTATGTTGAAAGCCATTCTCTCTCGCACCTCTTTAACTCCTCACTATTCATGTTTAGCCTTTTTTGGACGTTTGTTTGTTTGTTGTTTGTTAATTGACATCCTTTAATGCATTTGTTCCTGCGGAAGTAGGCGGTCATAAGCACTACATCGTTTTCAACGCTTTCCAAACAGCACTATTTAATGCTGTCACTAACACTGCACGTTTCCATACTACTAACTGGCTTACCCAACCTGTAGCTTCCACATGGGACGTTGGTATACCCTTGTCATCAGCTTTCTTCCCCATGTTTCTTGAGTGCACTTTTATTGGTGCATGAAATAAATAACCAAATAAACCATGCTCTTTGAGCAATGCATATGGGTCCAGTATAATCAATGAAGTGGGGGCGACCTCTCGCAGAGTGAAGTTAAGTTGATTGAGGGAGCTTATTCATGCGTTTGGAAGAGCATGGCATACATTTTGGACTAACTGCCGCCTTGGCGCGCGCTCTGTGGGCAACGCATATGTACCCGGCAGAATCAATCGAGTGAGCGCGACAACTTGGAGAGCGAGCATAGCTTGACGAAAGCAGCTCATTTGCGCGAAAAGCATAGGAGAGCAATTAGGCTTTGTATGTCATAAAATGAGGTTTGCAATTCTACCGACTATGACGGAGTTTCCACGACTGCCGGATTGGACAAGCGGGCGTGTTCGGAGCGCAATAACTCTGTCAAGTTTGGATATTCCCGGGTGCAGTTTGTGGGTTTTGTAGGCGGTAAGAAGCTTTAGCAGTGCGCTAAAGCGCAGCGATGTAGTACATGAAGGTGCAAAGCTACGGTGGTACGAGAATGCATATTAGGTTTGTGTGACACGATTTTTTCTCGATTTCGGTCGACCCCTGCAGGTAGGTGCGGAGATCTAATGGCCTACAGATACGTAGGCTGGCAAAACACTTAACGTACTTTACATTGAAGTGCTCACAACCCCCTCCCCCCTCCCTCCCTCCCTCCCCATGCCCTAAAGGCTCGAGCACACTTCGCTGCCTTTGCTGCGGCAGCAATGATTAAGGATATCATCGAGCTGCTGCCTTTCATATCCTTTATCACTGCTGCCGCAGCAAAGGCAGCGAAGTGTGCTCTAGCCTTAACACCAGCTGCCACTTTAGGGCGACAGACTTAGCGGTTAAAGTTTCCTGCGCGCGTTCTCGCCCAAATGTTCGACACTGACAATCATACCGTTCTGGTCAGCACGAAAAGCTATATCGAATGTTGCCAATCTCGAGCAATTTCGGAAAAATCGACTTTTTTGATAAATTCGCATCCAGGTCGAGGGCGCTCTAGGCCGAGCCTGCACAGACGATGACGTCATCCAAAATCGATAGGTACGTGTTACACTTCGGCGACATTGCTGAGCGGGTGCTATGGCTATGTCATACTTCGGCGACGTGTCGCCGACGTCAGCGACACTATGTTGTAGGGGCTGCTATGTACTGCGTAGCAGCCCTCACATCACAGCGTCGCCAACGACGTGCCGAGAGCTCCGCAGTGGGTGTTATACTTCCGCCGCCAACGTCGCCACAGACGCGTCACCGACGTCGCCGACGTCGCCACAGACGATCCGACGAAGTCAGCGTCGCCGACGTCATCCAAGGGTGGCAGAAAATGCGCTCTCATGGAGTGTTATGATTGTGGGTTGCCCAGAACTTCCATCATCACCACCGTACTTCGAACTACAAAGTCGAGAAGTGCAAAAGACACCGTCTTGTGAACACAAAAAGCACAATTCATTAGAACACTGAGTGTTTGGAAGGGAGTGGGACCCTAAACTTTAGCTCCCCTTCAATTTGTCACTTTTCTTCCCTTGTGTGTCCTCCTCAGCCGTTCTGTTCGCATTTTCTAGGCATATTTGCTTCCTTGTAGAGCAAGTAATACTAAATCAAACTGTGTAGAAAGTTAGTAGTGCTTCCTCGCTTTCTCAAATGGTACTGCAAACCTCTGCGAAGAGCTTTTTCGATATAGAATTCTTACTAATTAAGAGTAAAATTTTCCTTAGAACTTCAAGAATTCCGCGTAAATTTAATTTAAATACGATTTGACGAAAAAAATCTTTGCTAAACCGACGCTTTTTTGACGTATGATCGGGATAGACTGC
The DNA here is from genome assembly GCA_947396885.1 of Heligmosomoides polygyrus polygyrus. NCBI lineage: Eukaryota > Metazoa > Nematoda > Chromadorea > Rhabditida > Heligmosomidae > Heligmosomoides > Heligmosomoides polygyrus. The sequence goes on along the minus strand of CANDYH010000660.1, from coordinate 5,704 downwards.
GCCACGCACTCGTCTTATTTTGCATTTTACAATCTATTGATAGTGTTTCGCTTGAATATTTCCTATAATCTCTTTACAAAGTGACCGTATCGATCGATTTGTGCTTCTTTTAAAGTTTAAAACCTAAAAACACACTATGCCCTGTGAGAAATACAGGGTATCCTAAAAATACAGGTACTTTTGAATGGTTCTAACATTGCTGCTAGTGAAACCTTTGAACATTTATCCATCCTTCTAAAAGCCAAATTCGGTTAGTAAGAGAAAATTCGGCAGATTAACAACGGTTGAGCAGACTACGGTACATGCAGAACAAAAAATCATCATCAAGTCTTGAAGCATTAAGAAGAAGTAAGAATTAAAATCTCTTTTGAAGATTAAGAAAAGCTCAAAATGTATGCAAATTCGAGGAAGATGTGATCACTTAGCCTTTCTATAGACAGACTGGTTACCAAATGATAACATTGGTAACCACGCTCCGATGCCTAAAATGCGCTCCGATGCTCTTCGGTCAACGTCGTCCCCGACGCCGCCACAGAATCTGTTAACGACGTCGCCGACGTCTGTGGCGACGCGTCGCCACAGAACATAGGCCTATGCTGTGCGTAGCAGCCCGCGTAAGGGGTCGTTTAGTGTGCGCGCGAAGCGCGACGCGATGCATTCGTAGTGGCCAAATTGATTGAGCGACGCGATTGATCAATTCGGCCACTACACATGGCATCGCGTCGTGCGTCGCGCACACACTAAACGACCCCTAACACCGTCGCCGAATCATAACATTCATATGGGGGGATACCTATTTTGCTCAAACTTCTTCTAAGGAAAGGGTTATTCTGGATACCGAACACGATGCCGGAGTCCATTCTGCCGATCACGGCAGGGTACCAGCCATGCCGATACGTGAGGGTGATCGGCGATACTGACCGGGCCACCCTCAAACGGGAAGAAACCTGCCGAAATTGGCGGCATTCTCAAAAAGAGACGCTGGATTCGTAATCAGCGCTCCAAATGATTCCTGGATGATTTTGAACGAAGTTTGGGCGAAAGAAGTTGGCCAATTTCGAAAATGCCGAATTCTATGACGTAATACGTTCAACTACAATTCGCTCAAAGATTTTCATACTGTGCGAGAGCCTGCGAATTAAACGGTAGTTTGTATAGTCCGCAGGCTGTGCAGGCTCGATCTAAAGCCTATCGATGCGAAATTGTCAAAAAATCGATTTTTCAAAAATTGATCGAGATTACCACCATTTGTTAGGGCTTCTTGTGCGGAACAGAATCCTGTTACTGCGTGTGTCGAAAACTCAAATGCGGGTGAGCAAGAGCGCAGCAATCTTGAACCGCCAAGTCCGCGCCGTAAAATAGCAACTGGGGTTAAGGAAGTATGGAAAGCTGAGGAGTGCTAAGCACGTCAACAACACCGTCAACACAACGTCATCACCCTGGTTGATGACGTAATATAAGTATCGGGATAGTGCTACGGCATCCGCGGGAGCCGATGCGCACTAGCAAAGCTGGTGAGTGTGAGAAATATGCGAAGGTCGCTGATGCGAGGACGACATCGGGGGGCAACTGAGTCCGAAAGTCCCGCAACGTAAGCAGGACCCGCGTAGCTACGCTGAAGTGAGTACGTTAACGGACCGCTCGTGCGAGTTGGCAGAAGCACTGGAAAGAACAAAGATTGAGTTATGTGTGCTACAATAGACGAGTTGGTCCTGCTGTAAGTCGAGGGACATAGGCTGAAGCTTCAAGGCTATTCTGTGCGGCAGTCCCAACACCATCACAGGTGTTGGCGTGATCTTCCCCGAACGTTTCCAAGATGAGATTTCAAGCGTGGAACATTATAAAGACTGCTTGTTGAAGGTCGTTGTCGCTGCTGAACAGGGAATGTATCATTTCTTCTCTGCGCACGCTCCGCAGACAGGCTGCTCTGAGAGAGCCACGGATGGATTTTGGGCCCTGACTGATGAGAAGACAGCAGAGGTACCGTCAGAAGACGCTGTCCTCATCGCAGAGGACCTCAACGGCCATGTTGGAATTGCGAAAGATGGCTACAGCTGCAGGGTCAAGCTTGAGGTTCGGAAATCGAAGGGGGGGGGGTCGTGCTGTGGCCTCGTCTGGAGGGGGGGAGTCGTGCTCTTCCGGTTTTGGCAGAGGATTCTCTCTTATTCTTCTGGTTTTTTGGTGATTTTTTTAATTCTTAATAAGTTGTTTTTTCCAGGAATGCTTACGAAGGTGTGGAGTCTCTCCTTCGTCCCGCAAAGTTGTAAAAATTAATATAACAAGTTTCAAATAATGATTGTGTTGCTAGTTAGAAATAAAGATTTTCCGCCGGCAGATTTGGAGTCAATGAGAAGTTTCCATTTTTCAGTTTTTTTTTCAGGAAGTCATGGACGCGACAGTTTTCTGCCTGAACGTGCGACATTTACGTCCTAAATTGCAGTCTACCAAATTTGAAGTGTTAATTGCTAAGGAAAATTGGGTGCTTTTCCTACAAGATTTTTGGAAGCACTCTTCGAAGCGATGACCGAATGGCAACCGAGGATGGACTTGTCACGGAACTAATTCTCTCTCTTCTGCTGGAAACAACATCAGAAAGTGAAGTTGTACCCAATAAAGTTTTAATACATTGGTTGACACAAGGGAATAGAACGTGTTTTTTGAGACAATCTTCTGTATAAACAGACGCTCCGATTTGTACCATTTGCCGAAAAAATTCGATACCGTTAATCACATGGAAGCCGTTATTTTTACAGCCTGCTTTTTAAAGCGTAGAACCCACACCTCTTACTGTTTTAAAAGCTCTGTGAACTTTTCAGAGATGTCGCACAAACTCCGAAATATGGTAGGTTACGTGGAACCATTGCGTTCTCCGATATCACCGATCGCCACTGAAGGACGGACTTCTTGCGGCAATTTTTTTTAACCTTCTGGAGGAAGAGCATCAGAGAGTGAAAACTGGGCCATCTCAGAGCTGAAGATGTGATTAATATACAATCATAAACTAAGCTTCTTCGCAGCGATCTCCGATATGATTAGGGCTGATCGTATTTAAATTTTTCGCTTTTCAAGAAAAATTAATTAATTTTTACCTGAAGCAGATCACCCACACAGTTGAAATCTTGCCACAAAAAGTTTCAAGTCTTGTTTAATGCACAGTGTGAAAATTATGGTTTTCTGAAACGAATGGACTGGATCGACCACTGGTCGATATGGCACCGACGTCATGGGAGCGACGAAATTCGACGTTCACAAAAATGACTATAACTCGGTAAGTTTTCCACAATTTTAAAAAGCCAATGGCTTTTTAAAAACTAGAGGAAAAAGTATTTCATAGATGTAAAAATCTGTTTTCATAAACTAGATCTTCATAGAGGGCGGAGGACTTCGATTTTTGTGCGAAAAAAAATTGAAGTGATATTGAATAAGTACTCGTAACTCGGTAAGTTTTTCGAGTTTTACAAAAGCCAAAAGCTATTTGGAAACTAAAAAAAAGCGCTTTTGAACCATGTAGAAATTAGTTTTCATCAGGGAGGTCTTCATAGGGGGCGGTAGGGGTTCGATTTCTGGTCCATTGTTGCAGAAATACGTGCCAAAAATCGAACCCCCCTCGCCCCGTATGAAGACCCCTTTTTTGAAGACCGGTTTTGATATGGATAGAAAGCATCTTTTTTCTATTTTTCAAAAAGCAATTGGGATTTTTGAATTTCGAAAAGGGAACCGAGTTATGATCAAATTTGTGAAGAACTGGTGGTAGACTCTGCATCGTCGACACTGGAGTGATTTCATAAAAATGATCATAACTCCGTTCGTTTTTCGAAATTCGAAAATCCCAATTGCTTTTTGAAAAATATAGGAAATATGCTAACTGATCATGCATAAATGGTCTTTCAAAAAGGAGGTCTTCATAGGGGGCGAGGGGGGTTCGATTTTTGGTCGATTTTTGGCAAAAATCGAACCCCCACCGCCCCCTATGAAGACCTCCCTGTTGAAAACAAATTTCTACATGGTTCGAAAGCGCATTTTCTTTAGTTTTCGGAAAGCAACTGGGATTTTTGAATTCCAAAGAACGAACCGAGTTATGGACATTTTTTGTGAAATCACTCCAATGACTCCGATGATGGGCCGACCAACTACTCTGGTTACGGTTTCACAAAAATGATCATAACTCGGTTCATTTTTTGAAATCCAAAAATCCCAATAGCTTTTTGAAAACTAGAGAAAAAGCGTTTTCGAACCATGTAGAAATTAGTTTTCAGCAGGGATGTCTTCATAGGGGGCGGTGGGGGTTCGATTTCTGGTCCATTGTTGCAGAAATACGTGCCAAAAATCGAACCCCCCTCGCCCCGTATGAAGACCCCTTTTTTGAAGACCGGTTTTGATATGGATAGAAAGCATCTTTTTTCTATTTTTCAAAAAGCAATTGGGATTTTGAATTTCGAAAAACGAACGGAGTTATGATCATTTTTATGAAATCACTCCAGTGTCGACGGTGGAGAGTCTGCGGGCCGTTCTTCACAAATTTGATCATAACTTGGTTCAGTTTTTGAAATTCAAAAATCCAATTGCTTTTTGAAAAATAGAGAAAAGGTGCTTTCTATCCATATCAAAGCGGTTTTCAAAAAAGGGGTCTTCATACGGGGCGAGGGGGTTCGATTTTTGGCACGTATTTCTGCAACAATGAACCAGAAATCGAACCCCTACCGCCCCTATGAAGACCTCCTTGTTGAAAACCAATTTTTATATGGTTCGAAAGCGCTTTTTTTCTATTTCCAAATAGCTATTGGCTTTTGTAAAACTCGAAAAACTTACCGAGTTACGAGTACTTATTCAATATCACTTCAATTTTTTTCGCACAAAAATCGAAGTCCTCCGCCCTCTATGAAGATCTAGTTTTTGAAAACAGATCTTTACACCTATGAAATACCTTTTCTTCTAGTTTTTAAAAAGCCATTGGCTTTTTAAAATTGTGGAAAACTTACCGAGTTATAGTCATTTTTACGAATGTCGAATTTCGTCGCTCCTATGACGACGGTGCCATATCGATCAGAGGTCGATACAATCTATTCGTTTCACGAAACCATGATTTTTACACTGTGCATTGAACAAGACTTGAAACGTTTTGTGGCAAGATTTCAACTGCGTGGGTGATCTGCATCGGGTAAAAATTAATTGATTTTTCTTGAAAAGCGAAAAATTTAAATGCGATCAGCCCTAATCATATCGGAGATCGCTGCGAAGAAGCTCAGATTTTTACTGTGTAATACTCATGACTGAAAAATCCATGAAGCACAATCACTCTCGCGTGTTCTTTCCTTGAGAAGATTGAAAAATTTTCGAGAAGACCACCCTCAGTCTCCATCGATGATGTCGGCGAACGCAATGGCTCCGCATAACCTACCATATTTCGGAGTTTGTTCAACGTCTCTGAAAAATTTACAGAGTTTTTAAAACAATAAGAAGTGTGGATTCTACGCTTTAAAAAGCAGGATCCATGCTTCCATGTGATTAACGGTGTCGAAAATTTTCGGCAAATGACACAAATCGGAGCGTCTGTTCACAAAGGATCGTTCCAGAAAAACAGGTTTTATTGCCATGTGTCAAACGGAAGCTTAAAATTTTATTGGGTACAAGTTCACTTTCTGATGCTGTTTCCAGCAGAAGAGAGAAAATTAGTTCCGTGTCAAGTACATCCTCCGGTTGCCAT
>CANDYH010000659.1:0-14204 GCA_947396885.1 Heligmosomoides polygyrus polygyrus | reverse complement strand
TAAAGTTACGTAAGTCGTTGATGAATCAGGCCCCTGGAGTCGAATTCATTAACAACTTACATAACTTTAACAGAGAATTCACAGCGGAAAACTCAGATAACGCGGCTTATCGGTCAACATATCGCTTGATAAGCCGCGCTATCAGGGATTTCGGCTGTACTTTTCTCTGATAAATTGCTGTAAGTCGTTGATGAGCCCGACCACTGGTCTCCTTCCCCCGTTAGTATAACTTCCTTTGAATTTTTTTTCATTTCACCTATCCTAATAAGCCCGCGTGCACATCGACTGAAATTTTATAAAAAATATTTTTTTTTGAAAAAGTGATAAATTAAATCTTTTTTAACCGCAGAAAGCAGGAATCATTCATGGTATGAAAAAGAGATTACGCCAGCCCCCCAATTTTAGCGTCGCACTTTCCGTTTGAGTGATAGTGTAAACACTATCAGTCAAATAGCTCCACAACAGAATTCTTGTTGTCTATCAAATGAAAATTGACACGGTCAAGTGGAGTGAATGGCGCGATCTCTTTCCCTACTATACTAATAGGTTGCTTCCTTCCCGCACTTTAGCTCAAATTTTAAGTCATTATTTTTCTTCAAAGTGTCAAAATTTTATGAAATTTTAAAGCCTGTTATTTTATGGGAGCAGATGAAATTAAACAATTCCAAGGGAGGTCATACCAAATCTTCCTTGGACAAAAAATTAATCCACATTTTTCGGAAACGATTTTAAAGTGGAAGAAGCTGGTTTTGATTTGGAAAGTGTTCAGTTTGATTTCAAGAGCGTCCGGCCTGCTTACAATTAGAAGACTGTCCAAAATAGGTTCGAAAGTGCCCAAATGAATTTTTTTGAGTGTACAAATTGACGGAGAAATGAGTATATCCTCGAAACATGTAGTAACATATCCGGAGACGTTGTCATCCGAGCAAAACGGTTCAGTTTCGTCCAATCCGCTTGACCACTCATCCTCTCTGTCTTTCCGCTGCTATCTTTACACAATCACGAATTGGTGACATTTACAGTATCAGTCAATAAATATCGCGGAACGTTGTGCCAGTGCACGGCGCAATCCCAGAAGTGCAGTTACTTCTCCAAGGCATTCCTGCTTTTCCTAGCTTAAGTACATACACGCTTAATGCTAAACGAGACCCACATCCTCCCTTTCCGATCCGATCAGGACAACTGCCAAGACAGGCATAGAACCTGAGTGTACAGAGAACGCGCATGAGAACAAGGGAGCTTCTCTCCGTGGGATAAGAGATCCGCGTGAAAACGTCGAACACTCTTCTCCACAATAAATAATCCTCAGTGCTTTCTAAGCCAACCTTAGAAAGATAGAAGAGAACGTGACTTCATCTTCACGCAGACGCAGTCGTCATTCTCCCAAGGAATCATCAGGGAGCGTGATTAACACTCGCATTCTGCCTGTTTTTCGGTCCCCTCTAAGGCAGGGTTTATACTTTAATTGCTGATGCGCACGACATTATGAAACTACCAATATGCTGCGCCCCATAATCGATATTGCTAGTTCTCATAATATTACAACTACCGGCGAATGAAGTATAACCACGGTCTTACAAAAAGAGGGGCTTAAGTATTCTTCTGGAGGGCAAAGAAATGATAGCGATAGCGTGAGCTTATCAAGCGATACGGTGAAACATTTCACTAAATCGCCTGTTGATAAGCCGCGCTATCGCTATCATTTTTCCGTTAAATTGCCATAAGTCGTTGATGAATCCGGCGTAAGACGGTAACATGCCAAGTTTGGGCTGAAGAGGATTGCTTGGCGCAATCGAAGGACATCCATCAACAAGACGGTTCATCACCTACTCTTAGGGCCTTAACGTGACCACATAAAAACTGACTACGTGCACTAGAAACCACTCGTCACCTATCAAGCGACTCAGGGCGTAATTCATCCCACTTATTGCCTCCACTTTTCAGTACCAACACGTTCGCAATGAATTATAGCCAACAAAAAGCAATTTGCATTCGCCACTTAGAACCATCTCGCCACTGCCACCTTCCGTGGACTTCTGTGCTCCCATTTTTCAGCCTGCCCGGTGGAATTTGGAGAAAAATGAAACCGGTACAATTACAGGGCGCATGTTCGGCCGCATTACGGGACCGGATCGCTTTCGCACAAATCGGTGATACCTAATCTACCTAATCAACCCAACTGCTGCATACAAGGTAGCAAACCAGTTCGGTTGGAGTTCAGTTTAACAGCACTGCTAGCGGAAAAAATCGCCTTAAATCAACCACGCTTGCCCACGTACAAGTTCCTGGATGGGGCAAGTTATTTCACAGACCTGGCCGGGGAGAGCCAACTGTGCGGCGTCCAAAATAAACATGTTGGAGCTCCAAGAGGAACAGAGAACAGTCTAGGCATGAGATTATAAGGATAAGGATAAAGGACGGCGTTTCTCAATCCCTTTTGGGATGCGCCACGCATCCTACTTCTACGGGATGTCGTGGAGGCGACTTGAATGCGTATTTGGCCATACAATGACCTGCGGTGGCCAGCCGATGAACAAGTCAGCGCTCAATCCTTCCCAGACAAGTCTGGTACCAATTCGCCGACCCTGGAGGGATGGAAGGCTTGGTTGGCCTGGGCGGGAAATCCGAACCAGCAACCTGGTATCGGGTGCACGCGACAGGCGCACCTCCGACTGCGCTACACGCGCCCTATAGGGCAAATACGCACTCGAAATGCTTCTAATACATCCTTTGGAAGTAGAGAACATGGCGCAACCCAGAACGGATCTAATAACGCCGTCCTTTATTCTTAATCTTCTAGCAATACTGCAATCCCTGTGAGAGCTCCAAAGCTCCAAAACTACTCCCTTTGTATCACTGCTGCCATTACCTGACCAGGTCTGCGGAGTAACTAGCGTTTTCATCCTGTACCGTGTATATGGTTCAAAGAATAAAAGGATAAACGTCGGCGATGCCTACCAATCCCTTTGCGGGTGCGTCACACATTTGACTTAACGGGATATTGTAATTTGAATGCATTTGGCATATTCATTTACTTGAGGAGGCAAGCTGATGGAGAACTCAGTGCTTTATCCTTCGCTGACAAGTCTGGCACAAATTTCCCGACCCCGAGGGAGAGGGATGCAAGGTTTGGTTGGCCTGGGGGAGAAATCCGGGGCACGAACCTATAAATGAGTGTACGCAACAGTTGGCGCCTCCTCCGGCTACGCTACAACGCACTCAAAATGTTCTGGAACACTTCACGAATTTGCGCGTCATTCTTGTGCAGGTGCCATGCTAATCTTCACCGTATTGTTTTAATGTTGGTTTTTGTTGAGGACTAAACTACAAATATAGGAGCAGGAAAAACCGTCCCAAGCGCGGGCAAAGTCGACGACATCAAATCTCTGCTGGTTTGTGTCATGCAGGTGATTTCACTTGCACTACGATTTCGGATGTCGCACATGCCTTGAAACGATTCGAGGTTAAGAACTTAAATAAATGAGGCCTTCTACCTCCCTCCCCTCCCCCCCCCCCCCCTCTGGTACGTTAATTGGCACCAGACCTATTTGGAAAGAATAAAGCCCTGACTTATCCACCGCCTAGCCACTATAACTCTAAACTATGACGCATTCGAATTTCCTCCATGATCTCCCTCCCTATAAGCAGACTGCTTGGCGAATCTCCATAGGAGCTGATTAGCACCGCCCCTCAATGCTACAATGCTACAGGATAACAGGAAGTTAGTCAATTTCTTGGCGGGACAAGCAGTCTGTTCCCATAGGATATCGTGGGGGCTCCTTGAATACGCTTTTGTCTATACAATGACACGCAAGGCCCACGAACCAAGAACTTCCACTCGTTCTGGACGTCATATCAGGCACCTCTTCCGACGGCGCTGGCACGCCTTCATGCAGCGGCACTAGTTAAAGGTACAGTGAGCAAGTATTTGGCGTTGAATATACTCCGAAGGAGGTACAGGGTATCCCAAAAATGTAGGCATCGTTTGAAGACCGTAGGAATTCAGCCGATAAAAAATTGAAGAACTTTGAAGCTCATGTAAAGATGGAGATGCCTAGAAATCCTTCGATGTCATGTTGCATGTGAATGGGAATGTTTACGCTATATAAAGGATAAGGATGAAGGATGGCATTACTCAATCGCTTTTAGGATGCGCCATGCATTCTACTTCTACGGGATATCGCGGAAGTGATTTGAATGTGTATTTGACCATACAATGACTTGTGGTGGCCAGCCGATGAACAAGTCAGCGCTTTATCCTTCCCAGACAAGTCTGGTACCAATTCACCGACCCCTGAGTGATGGAGGGCTTGGTTGGCCTGGGCGGGAAATCCGAACCAGGAACCTGGTATCGGGTGCATGCGACAGCCAGCACCTCCTCCGACTGCGCTACACACGCCCTTACGCCATGTACGCCTGCAGAATTTAAAAATGTAGACGCGACTGATCGATTAAATCCACTTCTGTAGCAAGCATTTAGCCCACACTCAATCACTCACGTCTACAACGTGAAGTTTTGCATGAGTGCATGGTGAAATCGTTCTCATTCGCATATCGGAATATTTTCATTTTCTTGCGTCCTCGTAGGAGTCCTACATTTCTCCGACAGCTTTTATGGGAGTGATGTTTATAGCCCCTTCTCCCAAATACTGGAGTCCTGTGGTTAAGGGAGCTTTGCCGTTTTGGAGGGCTGAGTACAAGTGTTCTCGTCTTCGATTCCTTCTGGTTTTTCAAATGCTGCAGCTCCTATAGGACTTCATCCTCTCTTTCCTCGATACTTTAAACAGATGGAGTCACAGTGTCCCGCTCCTACAGACATCTTTCATTAAACATTCAGCTACATCCCGTAGAAGCCGCACGTTGAGCAAGTGGGAAGGGACAGTGATTCAATCATTCTCTGAAGAGATTCCAGTTCTAGAAAGCCGGCTGGCCAGCCGTTTCCTTCACGATAACGTATCTTCCTTCCTTGTACGCACGACGCTCTTCCGCGGCGTGCAGTAGCAAGTTTACGAACGGACAACCACATGCGAAAATCGAGGAGCTGATTCGACGACGCACGGAGGGACGAAAAACCACCGCTAGCGAGTATTTTTTACGCCACTTAACCTAGCGAAGGAACTGGTGCAGAGCTACGCAGCTGAAAAAGAGAGCCTGTGGAGAAGAACGGAGACGCGAGGGCGAAGAACTAGTCGTGCACGACATTGCAGAACCCGCCGTTTCCTAGAATAGAACCTCTAGTAAGGGGCTCTGAGAAAACAGTAGACCCCCCCCCCACTCCACCCCAGATATCAAATGAAGCTGCCACTACGTCAATACAAACAATCTGACACCATCCCAAAACGATGGAGGCCCTCTATGTTGGACGATAAATAAAGGAAAACAGTAAGCAGTTGGTTTGATGGATGCGCGACGCATCCTATTTTTCGGGAATATGAGGGAAGTAATCCCTTCTTCGAACACAAGTCCATTGGTACCAGTTCACCAAACACATGCCCATTCTAGCGTGCAGTAGTCCATCTGGAAGATGCTTCGACTATCGCGTTCACCCCGAATCAAAGCCATCGGTTCTAGTCCCGCCCAGACCAACCATGCCTCCATACCTCGCTGAGGTCGACGAATTAAATACTAGCTACTAGCTGTTTGGAAGGGATAATACACTGATCTTGCCACCGCCAGTAATAGAATAGGTCAAATATGTATTCAAACTGCCTCCACTATATTATATGTATAAGGATAAAAGGATAAAGGACGGCGTTACTCAATCTCTTTTGGGATGCGCCACGCATTCTACTTCTACGGGATGTCGTGGAGGCGAGTTGAGCGAGTATTTGGCCATACAATGACTTGCGGTGGCCAGCCGATGAACAAATCAGCGCTCTGTCCTTCCCAGACAAGTCTGGTACCAATTCACCGACCCCGGAGGGATCGAAGGCTTGGTTGGCCTAGGCGGGAAATCCGAACCAGGAACCTGGTATCGGGTGCACGCGACAGCCGGCGCCTCCTCCGGCTGCGCTACACGCGCCCATACCACGATATATAGTAGAGTAAAATGCGTGGCGCAACCCAGACAACGATTGAGTGACGAAGTTCTTTATCATTTATGTCTGCTTTCCCTTAACTACTGAGCAGCACCTGCCACTGCACTGGCCCTCTCTTCGTTTTTTTCTTTGGCTTTTCTTCTTCATAGCATTGTGTTTCTATTCACTTTTTGATTTACTTCCATTTTCTAAATTAATGGAAAATCGTGCCGAACGCACGGATGTAGTCACTCACAGATTTGTTCAATCGCCAGGAGCGACCCCACATTTAAACAATAAAAAATAAGGGTCGACGTTCATCAATTGCTTTTTCGCTTCTTTTTTTTTTGGCTACGCACTCTACTTCTACGAAGTACCTGGAACGGAGTTACTCGGTCCCTTTTTGAAATGCGCCACGCATTTTGCTCCCACGAGATGTCGTGGAGGCGATATGAATGCGTATTTGGCCATAGGCCTATGTCATACCTTCGCTCACCCCGAGCGAAGGCGACGAACAGAGCGATGAGCGAAGTCTCTTTACTAGCGTGAAGTCGTAGCATCGCTACCGATGCTGCCCGACGCTCTGCTCAGCTCAGCGACGCGGTCGCATCGGTAGCGATGCCGTATCGCTCGAAAGTATGACACCATGCTAGCGAGGCTTCGCTAGCGGTGGATCGGACAACTGCTACAGGCGTCTGCCCCTCCACAACGTCTGATACCGTCCCTTCCCCAATTATGTTAGTTGTCCATCGCCTTCGCTAGCGAAGAGCGATGGTATGACATAGGCCATACAATGACTTGCGGTGGCCAGATAATGAACAAGTCAGCGCTTTATCCTTCCGAGACAAGTCTGGTACCAATTCACCGACCCCGGAGGGATGGAAGGCTTGGCTGGCCTGGGCGGGAAATCCGAACCAGGAACCTGGTATCGGGTGCACGCGACAGCCGGCGCCTCCTCCGACTGCGCTACACGCGCCCATACTAAAAAAATATGAAGAGAAAACATTAAAAATCCCAAAAATAGACCTACTCAAGAGAAATTTTCGAGGCTAGACTTCAGCAAGCCATGAGTTTACAAAAGCAGAACGCTGCTATGTGTCACAACGTGTCACTGACGCGTGATGACACGTGGCTGCGGATCACACTATTAGGTTGGCAACTAATTTCGTGGACTCTCAGGCGCCTTCAACAAAAGTATTCATAAACAAATAACAGTTTTCAAACAAAGTAAGAACTGTTGGAAGGACTGCTTCCCATTTATCAGCTACCTGGCCCATCCCACAGCTGTAGAATTCTTGTGCTTTTGAAGCGAAGAATCCTTGGAGGTGCATTTTGGCATGGTCCACATTAATAAATCGTCCTCCAACCAAGAAGTGCTGCAGCGTGCTATAAAGGTGCTAGTCATTTGGCGCACAGCCTGTGCTGTAAGGTGGCTGAGTTAGACGCTCCCAGCTAAGGTCTTCGATTTTTTGAAGCTCCCGATTTGTGACGTGTGATCTGGCGTTATCTTGCTGATAGATAATTGCGCTCCTGAAAATCTCTCTGAACCGATTCCAGCGGAGTTCAGCCTGCGCGCGGCCAGGATGAGAAGAGTAGATTACAGCATTAATGCCGGAACCGTTCTTGACGAGCTCCCAGAAGTTAATATCTTCTTGACACCCCCAAACGGAGAGAACGTAGCTAACCGGACGCCTCAAAAAATAGAAGACCTTGACTGGAAGCGTCAAACTCATCCACTTTACAGCCGAGACCTTGCGCCGAGCGCATACCACATTTTTAGTTCGGTGCAGTACTTCTTGGTTGGAAGACGATTTAATCATGTGGACCGGGTCAAAATGCACCTCCAAAGATTCTCTGCCTTGAAAGCACAATAATTCTATGGCCGTGGGATAGACCAGCTACTTAATAAATGGGAAGCACTTCTGCATTCCGAGGGATCTTATTTTGATTAAAGATTGTCATTTGTTATTTGTTAATAAATACTTTTGCTGAAAATTCTTAAGAGTCCACGAAGTTAGTTGCCAGCCTAATACAAACCTCACGGCATGTGGTAGGACAGTAAGCGGTCCGGTGGAACAGCGAACGTTTCGGCGCAAAGCGGCTCGGAGGAGGTCACCGCATGATGCAGCCCTACGAAACATTTTGTGTTGCACTAAACTAAAAAATTTACACAGCATTGGTGTGGTCTATCCCCGTGGTGAACTGAGCTAGGCTACTTCTACTGTAGCTGAGCGTTCACCTGCTTCCTTACGAAGGTGGATAAACACTGAATGCAGGGTGACCCCCTCAGAGCCGCTTTGCGCCAACGCTTCTCCTCTTTTCAAAGACTTTTTATTCGAACATTCTAGTCCAATGTCGCTACTTGTGCTTAGATTGACATATACTCGAGTTTTATCCGAGCTTTTCGTTCACCTGCGCAAGGCCGCATGCTGCGACCCCGAAACGTGCTCAGCGCCCACACTTTTACATAATGACCTGCAGTGGCGAGCCGATGGCAAGTCGGTGTTTTATCCTTCCCAAAGTACTCCGGCACCAATTCACCAAACCCAGAAGGGTGGAAGAATTAGTTGGTCTGAGCGAGAAATACGAACTAAAAACCCACCCCTCGGATGCAAGTTACAGCTGGCGCCCCTTGTGACAGCGTTACCACAGTCATATTTCGGTAGTTAAAATTGCAATAACACATCCTAAGTGGCTCTAGAAGCACCTACAGAGCCCAATGCCGAGGTACCGTAAAAGATACTGTCGAACCAAGTGTGGGCCACTCGTCCCATTTCTCAAACCGTAAGATGTCTGTCCACTCACCCTTCTGTTTCTTCCTCCAACTTTCTCTTCCTTGTACGATCACTGCCTGAACGAGTTGCCTGCACAGAGTCTCCGGAAGCGTCGAACTCGGCCAGGGACTGTCGAGTCAGCTCTACCACCTGAAAGCAAGTCCTTCAGATAACAACGATCCGTATCAGAAGCAGGATTTGAAGGATAGGCGCTATTACACGAGGAGAGGGGGTACCTTGTATGCGCTACCCATTCGAACAAAAGAAGGAAAACTAATGAATAGAGGCTAGCGGTACATGCAGTCTTTTTACAGATAAAAAAAGGAAAACGTAGCACACCGCGCCGTGCTTGTTCCTAAACCACCTTTTGACCGCGCTGAATACTAGCTGGCGGATCGCCCCAAGAGTAGACCGATACAATTTCCTTGTGTGAAGCCCTTCTGCGAGCGGGCGTTGTCCTTTCTCTCCAAGTTCCACTTCGGAAAAACAATAATGCCGGTCCTTATTGTTTAATTTTGGTTGGAGTTTCCCAAAATCCATTATATTCGCATGGATTCCACATCAAACAAACGACCTTAGGAACCAATCTATGATATTTATCGAGATTGATTGACTAATATTTTCTCTTATCGTGACGGCAATCCATGGGTCTACATAATGGGCTATTTTTCCACATTGCTAGCTGACTATTTCATAGTTTTTGAGTTTAATGCCACAAGTTTGTCTGTCCTAGCTGCCGGTTCCATGGGGCGGCCAGCGTACCCACGTGCCGAAGTGCCGGTATCTACTTAGGGCGTCATAGCTGGCTGCCGCGGACAGGCAGGCTTTGTCGGCTAAGCCAACTTAAATGCTTACTATAAGGAATAGATTATAAGGCATTCTGCCTTGATCGTTCACTTGATCAACATAATTCACTGGAAACCAGTGTAAGCAAGCAATGGTTACTACGCTACCCTAGAGGATTTCGTTTTAGCATCTAACTTGCCCTCCTTAATTTTTGAACAGGTCATCGTTATATAGACTTTTGCATCCCAAATGGTTGGCTTTTGAAATTCCTTCTTTAATGTCTATAACGCTGCCGTTTTAGTCTAACATTGTTGCCTGGTTTATATTCTTTTCTTTTTTTTAGTTGCATGGCCTAATTTTTTTGTTGTTCTCTCACGTACATAGTGCGCGTTCTTGAGACGCATTTAAATAAATAAATAATCGCGAGATCCCGTCTCATTAGCTAATTCTTAGTGTAATCCTACTATATATAAAGCAGCAAGCGTGTGTGTGTGCGTGCGTGTGTGCGTGTGTCTGTTCGTCCGTCACACCTGAGTTGGGCGCGGCAGCCGAACACCTCGGCAACCGTGCATGGCGAGCCGTAGACGTGCTGAACACGTCGGCGACCGTGCATGGCGAGCCGCAGACGTGCCGAACACGTCGGCGACCGCGCATGGCGAGGCGTGGACGTGCCGAACACGTGGCAACCGTGCATGGCGAGCCGTAGATGTGCCGAACACGTCGGCAAACGTGCCTGGGCATTTAGATGACCATCGACGGGAGGCGTTGACAGCAGGGAAGGCAATCGATATCGGTCGATATCATCGATTTTTCGTGGATGTCGTTCGGGCGGCACGAAACTTTAGCCCTGGGGATAATCGAGGTCGCTGAAGACGAATCTGAAGTCGGATCAATCGATATCGATGGGTGTTATCGATTTTTTGAGGGTGACGTTCAAGTGGCGCGAAACTTCGGCCCTGGGGGTAATTGAGGTCGCTGAACACGAATCTGACGTCGGATCAATCGATCCACCTCGATTAACATAAAGGTCAGAAGGCCTAGGAAAGAATAGGAAAGCCGTAGCGGCCATGGGGTCCTATTCTCGGGGTTTGGGGGCGAAGCCCTCAACCAGTCGTAGGCGGCCGCTAGGCCGACGTACGACTGGTTCGACAATATTGAATAACATTGATTTGCGGATCAAGAACGGTTACTACTCGCACTCTTTTAGGTTGTCGGGAAAGTTCTTAGTGTTTTGCGTTATTATTTTCATACGTCTACTTTAAAGTAAAAATTCAACTTGCATTGCGCATTAATGCTGCATTCTGTACAGAACTTTTCGTTCTATCTGAATGAATAATCTATTTGTTCAGCGTTGTTTATATTTCTGTTCTTGATGAGCCTATTGAAGTATGTCGTTGGATCGAATTATGACTTGCGATGAAAAGTGGATCCTGTATGAAAACAGGAAACGTTCCGGACAGTGGTTGGACGCCGACGAACCCCTAGGCATTTTCCAAAGGCGAACCTCCATCAAAAAGGTAATGGTCACTGTATAGTGGTCGGCGGTTGGTGTGATCCATTACAACTTTTGGCACCAGGCCAAACGATTACAGCAGAGTCCTACTGTAAGGAAATCTGTAAGGAAATGCACCGAAAATTGCGTCAACTTCAGCCAGCATTGGTCAACAGAAGAGGCCCGACTCCCTTGCACGATAACGCCCGCCCACACGTTTCACAAGTCACCATTCGAAAATTGAACGGATCAAGGGTTGAAAATCTGCCTGACACGCCATACCTCCAAACCTCTCACCAGCCGACTGCCACCTTTTCAAGCATTTCCAGACCTTTCTCGCTGGTAAAACCTTCAACAGTCAGGACCAAGCCAAAACAGCTTTCGTGGATTTTGCCGTATCTCGACCACCTAATTTTTTCGCTGATGGAACATGTCGACTGGTGGTCCGTTGGCAAAGGGGTGGTGATTCGAACGATGCTTATTCCGACTAAATCGGACAAGATTTGAGAAAGTTATGGTAATTCAAAGATGAGCACTCAAACGCTGGGAACATTCCGGACAGCCAAGTACAATCCTATCCACCAGCCACGATATTCGCGGGATTCTTATCCGAAGCATCCTAATCAGGACAAAAACCCACAATTACTGTCGGTCTTGATTGGATTAACGATACTGACAATTTGGCAGCAAAAGTCGATCCATCGGTTGACTACGCACCATCGTTCTAAAAGCTTAACTTCGACAGCTTCAAAAATACAGTTTTAAAGACAATTGCTCAAAAACTGGGAAATAACTGAGATCAGTTGTTGCTAGAAGACGATGAATAAGCGTCCAATTTACCACCATTGTTTAACCTCATTGGGATGCGCCATGCATCCCACTTCGATGAGACTTTATGGAGACACTTCATTGCGCTGTCAACCTATACAATACCTTAACGAGCCGGGAGTAGAGTATAGTAGTTATGCTCTCGAATTTGTTGTTGTTGAATAATCTAATGGTTTCGAATGCTCACAAATTTCAATAATCTAATCCGAATAAATTCGAAAACAGCAGTTCTTATGAATACCCTAATTCAAATACATTCGAAAAACGCGATTTTTTGAATACCCGAACCCGAATGCACTCGAAAAGCATGATTTTCTAAATGCCCAAATTCGAATGCATTGCGCTGTCAACCTACACAATACCTTGACGAGCCGGGAGATGAAAATTATGATTTTTTGAGTATTCGAATTCCAATGGATTCGAAAAATACGGTTGTTTGAATATTCGAATTCGAGCATTTAGATTCGAATCAAAATCAATCGAATAGCTATTCAAATATGCAAACAAATCGAGCACAACTATGGTGTAGAGGAAGACGTGGCTTCTTCTTCATAAACATCTCTTCTGCTATTTAATAGAACCCGTAGAATAGAACGCATTACCAGTAACTACGCTGTGCCCCTTCTAAGCCTATGGCAACGAGGAAGTGCTTGCTCTAACCAGCTACGCGCGAATATGGACCGATGCGGTGCTGTCAGGTTCGATTTCCTCTGACGGTTATCCGCTCGCAAATATTTGCAACGCACAAAAACCACGCAGCTTTGCTAGCGCGCTGGCAGCGTCGAAACCGTTTCACAATTTGGCGGCCACAAGGTCAGGATGGGGATCTTACTAGCTTTTATTAGCCGGGAACGAGCTCTGCTCGAGATCGAGCGAATCGATACAGAAGTTATGCTTTACATACACAAATTCTGATAAAACAAAACTACTTAAGTAGTGGAGGAAAACAAAAAACACTGCTCTTTCGTTTCTCTCTCAATGTGCCTCAACTAACCCATTTATTCAGATCTAAAAACTTTCACATTTACTTGAGCGCTTTGTGTGTTAGTAAAGCATTCATTTTCCCCATCTTTCCACAAATCTTACTCCCTTTGACTTTCCTTTTTCCTTCTTGCTGTTTCCTGCTTGTCCTTTTTATAGCCAAATTGTTTTGTATCGCTTATGAATTTCGATCCGTCTCACAGTGTGGTTTGAACTGGCATGAATAAATAAATAAACAAATAATTCAGGATTCCAAAAATTTGACATTGAGTTTTGTAAGGTTGAAGAGATGTTCTGGTGGGGTAACTCTTAATTGACTTGACCCTTTCAGGTTCTGAAGAAGGCTATCCAGCCGAAACCTTAGCCACCAATAAGGCCGTTTAACCTCTTGACGAGCTTAGCAACTCTACAGATAGATTCTACCATGCCGAGGTTCAAGGAGAGTCGAGCATGGCTAATAAATAAATAGATAATATGCCATTTTCACGTCGAATTGGACACCTCTCAAATCAAATTGGGCACTTTTCACGTCAAATTGGACACTCTTCTAAACTGACCTATGAACTTTGAAATCAAACTGAACGCCTTCCAAATTGAAACCAGCTTCTTAAAGGCTAAACTAAAGACTCTCCAAGATGGTTAAATAATTTTTTGTTCAAGGAAAAACTTAGAAAAATTGTTTTGATTTTTTTTTACTTCAGCAGCCCCAATGAGTGAAACAATTTTACAAAATCTTTTTTGAGAAAAAATAATAAAGCAAATCTTGTGTTAAGGCGCAGCAAGGCAGCAACATGTCGTGCATCAAAAGGCTGGATCGCGCCGTGCACTCGAAAAGTTCAACGTAACGTTTATTTGATTGACAGTGTGTGCACTGCTTAAATGCAACAAGAAGGTGAGGATATGTGTTTTTCACGATTGTTTATGTTGCACCGCCTGCAGGTGTGAAACTGCATGCAAGCAGATATTTTGCTATCAATCG
The DNA here is from genome assembly GCA_947396885.1 of Heligmosomoides polygyrus polygyrus. Classification (NCBI taxonomy): domain Eukaryota; kingdom Metazoa; phylum Nematoda; class Chromadorea; order Rhabditida; family Heligmosomidae; genus Heligmosomoides; species Heligmosomoides polygyrus. The sequence goes on along the minus strand of CANDYH010000659.1, from coordinate 347 downwards.
AATAAAAATCGGTCAAGTTCCGGACGGGGCACGGCGCAATCTCTCTTTTGGCAATATAAAATGCCGCCGCATTCGTGCTCTTTAAAACAAGCTTTAATCATCGTTTTTCCTCAAAAAATAAAATTTTTATTCAATTTTAAACTATGTATTCTCTTATCGGGAAGTAAATTAAAACTTCAAAGAAAGTTGTGGTAGGATTTTCCTTGAACAAAAAATCATTCTAACATTTCGAAGAATCTCCAGTTTAATGTAGAAGAAGTTCATCTCGATTTGGAAGAGTTCCCTTTGATTTTAAAAGTCTTAGATCAGCTTAAAAGTGACCAATTCGACGTGAAAATGGTATAAAT
>CANDYH010000658.1:0-28484 GCA_947396885.1 Heligmosomoides polygyrus polygyrus | reverse complement strand
AGGCCTAGCTATGGGTCAACGCTTGGCTCCGGTGCTAGCTATAGCGTACATGTCAAAAATAGAGAGACCCGTAATGGAACGCAGACCTTTGCTGTATTGTCGGTATATAGATGACTGTTTCATCGTATGTCCCACGCAGAGCGAAATGGATGCCTGCTTCGAGTTGCTTAACCATCCAGGCTGAGCATATTAAGCTCACAAGGGAGAAACCGACAAGTCACTGGTTGCCGTTCCTCAACGTGGAAATTCGTCTCTCTAGGAACACCTTCCAAACTAGGTGGTACCGGAAGCCCAGCAACAAAAACATCATTGTGCACTATCGTTCCGCACACCCAGATAGTACTAAGAGGGCCATTGTCCGGAATATGTTCCAAACAGCTGCTCTGGTGTCCTCGAATAGCGAGTTCAAGTCCTCATCTAGGGAGATGGCATCTCGCATTGCCTTATCCAACGGGTATGTTGCCCACAACATGCCCAAAGTCCGTCAACCACGGGCACCAGCACGAATACAAAGGGCACAATTGCGTGGTCAAATCGCCTTCATGGTACCTTTTATCTCGGACGCTCTCAGTGCTCAAGTACGGGAATGCGTTCGTAAGGCTGACCTGGGTGACATCGTTAGGGTCGTTGAGGTGCCTCCGGCTAACCTCAAGGCGCAACTGGTGAGGAACTGTCTTTATGACTGCGCTTGTGAAACGCCCTCCTGCGTGGTCTGCCCATTCGGCAGGGAAGGCGACTGTAGGGTTTCAGGAACAGTATACCTCATAACTTGCATTGAATGCAAGGAGGAATACGTTGGTGAGACGGGCAGACCACTTTGGGTAAGGGTGAAGGAGCATGTGGATGGGCTCAACAGGTGCAAAGTCGCCACACCCTTGGGGGAGCACAGGCTGCGAAGTCATAGTGGCACAGTGGTTGGAGTGGCGGTGACGATCCTGGCTCGCGAGGTCGACATCGCAGCGCGCAAGGCCTTGGAGGCGCTGTGGATTGCGTTCAAGAACCCCGCTATCAATAGGAAGGAGGAACGGGTGGCCATAACCCAGGAGTTGGCTCCATTTGCCGACCTCTGTGGGCTTGACCCCGGGGGGACGCCAGCCGGAAGGTCGCTGAGGTGCTGACCCGAAGGGAGGACCTCATTCACCCACATTTATCTCCATCTGAAGGGTGACTCCACAGCCTTCGGCTGTTTACATAAGGTCAGTTGGGCTGTCTCCCTCGTGGTTCGTCTCTTTCTCCCATTAGCTTTTGAGATGGCTGAAACTTGAAATGACTCTTGGACGGGTAATTTCTCTAACTCCCCTTGTCTTTTCCAGGCTCTGAAGAAGGCGGTTACGCCGAAACGTAAGCCGAATAAACGTTCGATATCAATCTTGGCACGACAGCTCGACGACTACCTGCCATACTGTTCTAAGACATGCCGAGATTCAAGGACAGTCGCACATGGAATATCGATCGACCGTTTTTGAAGTATCAATCGATAATGATCAAAATATCGTTTTTCGTTGATGTCATTCATGCGAGCCGAAACTTTAGCCCTGGGGGTAATCGAGGTCGCGGAACACGAATCTTAAGTTCCTTTTTAGAGTGTTGATCGCCGTTAATCGATATTGGTCAATCGATATTGGTCAAGAAATCGATTTTTGTGTATATCGTTCATTTCTTCGATTTCTTTCTAACTTGCCCCAATCAGCGTAGTTAAGGTGTTCTTCCTTAGGAAACCATGACATAGCTGGCAGCTACAATTGATGATGAAAAGTTAATACCACAGCGAAACCGTTAAGAAGCCGTCAGTGCCGATGAGAAGCCACTCGGACGGATGGTAAATAAAGAATACAGAAGTTTAGCCCAATAAAGACTTAAACATGTACTCTATGCATTCCAAAGTATTCACTGCTGCGCCTCTGACTATTATCACTAACTTCGAAGATGGTGATTTAGATGGTGTCTCACTTTTCAGCCTAGAACGTCAAATGTATTAAGTCCACAAGAGAGCATGAACTAACGGTACATATACTTATTCTCTTCTTCCGAATGGATCGAAGCCAGATTTGACTTCATCGCTTTACATATCCTCGCAGCCTCACACACAGAGGTGAAATTAGATATGATCTGAATTTTGACGACTTTTTGAAAAAGTTAGTTTTTCTTTGATGATTGAACTTACCTTAATCTCGAACTTTTCGTCGATATTTGGTACCCATTCGAAATTTCTTGCGCGGATTACATGATCGTTAAACTTCCGCGGTTCCATTGCCGCAAAAGGACGTAGGAGGTAACAAATCAAAACAATGGAAATCAAGTGAGTCTTCTTCATCTGAAAGAAAGAGTCGATTCCATGTGCGATGTGATAAAGGCGCTCCACTAATCACCCTTGGAATCAACCTTCTACGCGTGGTTGATGCCAAAACCTCGTCTCGGCTGTTCCCTTTTGTAGTCAGACTGGAATAATGAAGTAAATCAGTTGACACCGAGCTATAATACGTGGAACAACATACATATCCGTGCTGAATATTTTTGTCTTGGAAGCTTTGATTTAAAATCTGAGGATGTTAAAAAGGAATGGGAAGGTGGACCCTACGTTCTAGACGAGCACTCTGAATTCTTATTTAGCAAGACCTCGGAGGCTATCAAATGTTCAAAGAGCGCAGTACACAGCTGTACACTTCCTGGCTGAGCGATAGTAACAGCCTTGACGCGAGCAGTCACGTAGATGCAGCGCATCGCACCCAAAGTTCCTTTCCTTGACTGATCTTGCGCTCGAAGAGTGCAATGCCCAACTATGCCCCTCTGCGTTAAGCGATGTGAACATTTTTAGTGCGATCAGAATCATCAGGTGGGGATATGTGAAGACTCAGTGATAAACGCTTAAGCAAGAGAAACTGTCTCTAATCAGAGTTTTGCGCTCCAAAAATCTCCACTTTTCCCATCAGTTTATATAGGCCAACCAGTTTTGGCTCAAACAGGCTGTCTCTTCAATTCCCTTGAGTAACCGCGTGAGATTCCGTTCTTCTATCACTATTTTCAACAGCTTTTGTTAATACGGCACCCCTCCTGACTGGGCACCAAATACGTGGCCTCTCTTGTTGGCGTTTTCCTGCTGTTGCGGTTTGTAAACACTTATTCCCACTTCTTTTGCAGTTCTGAGAGAATCACCACAGGACCCCGTCAGTCTGTTAGGCCGGGAGCATACTTACATCGCCGCGATGCCATCGTGGCACGCAGTTCATGACCATTCCGCCGCACGCGGTTGAATAGCCAAAGGAAACCTCGCCGCGGCTGCAACAATGGCGATCGGCATGCGCGACGGCTTCCCGCGCCCATGCCGGGCATGGCATACTTTTCCGGTGTTTAACGTTGGTCCTGGACGGATCGTCGTCGCGCTTTCTTGCAGAGCGATGGGCTATGCGATGAGCACAGATAAGCTCAAATTCTTTCGCGTCGCTCTGCAAAACTCATCGCCGCGGTTCCATCGCGGCAACTGGAAGTATGCACGAGGCCTCAAGTTATATCCCTCACAAATAGCAACAGTCGTTCACCATGGGGATCAGACGTTATCTTCGCCCCCCCCCCCAACTGACTGACGCACCCACCAGGGGTGTGCGTTTGCCGGTTTACCGATTTACCGGTTTACCGGATTTACCGGCATTTTCGCGAAAAATTCTCTTACCGAAAATTTTCGGTAAATTCCAAAAATTACCGGAAAATTTAACGAGCTTTTTCATGCAAAATCATGTCCCTATCAATCGAATGGATTAGGAAACATACTACTACCCTATACCTCAGTTTAGAAGCGATTGCTTCTATCTTCTCCGATAACGTGCTATTACCGTTCGTGGTCCTCAACCCCATTAAAACATCCACAACCACATTATGAGGCGGAGATGCTGCGCTCTGGTGTTAAAAACGCGCTCCACTGCGATAGTACCCGCTGAGATTCAAGTTATCCAGCTTCCTGTCAAGCCTTTTCTTCTCGAACTTTCACCTCTGCCGTCGTGTTTGTCGTCATTCAGTAAGCATCAGCAGTATAAGAGCATCAGAGTATAAGGGTAGGAGCCATTAGACACAGGCGCTAACCCGTTGAAGTACTGGACGAATCCGGTCACCAAATCTGTATTTTCTCACTTGGCTCAAATAATTCCAAGGTACTTTTGTGCTCCTCCGGGTACGGTGGAAACCGAAAGAGTCATCTCCGCCGCCGGTCAAATTTTGAATGAGTTCCGCAAAGCACTCACACCTGAAAATTTTGCAGGTCTTCTTTTTCTCAAAGTTAACATTCCGCTGATCGGCTTTGACCGCTAGGTGATATGTGCATTTGAAAGTGTTCGTTGTTTCTAAAGTTTCGCTTATTCTGATCATTAAGGTGACCTCTGCTTCCTATGTTGTTCTTGGAAGTTTTTATTGTGAGAGTTTGTTGTTGGATTTTGTATGTTGCAGTGTGCTGTGCTGTTTGTGCTATTGGTGCTGGTGCTGTTTGTTTTAGAATGACATATGCATGATACAATGAAGATAACATGGTTTTTCTGAACGTGACGATGTTTTGGTGGAAAGTTTTTAGCTTTTTTTTAACTTCCCACCACTTAGAACTAGTTGCTATTTTGTTTAATATCAAATTTTAAAAAATTTAACGGATTTACCGAATTTACCGGAATCTACCGGCGAATTTCCACGGTAAAAATTTGCTGTAAAAAAATTTACCGGCCGCAAGTCGGCGCACACCCCTGGCACCCACCTCATCCGGCGCATAGCCCCTACTCGGACGAGTCTGCGTGCCTCTCTGCACGATAGCTTAGTCCCTGGCGAGCATTTTGTTCGTCACAGTTCCATTCAACTGACCAAGGAAGACTGAAATACCAAGGAGCCCCAAGATAATTCGAGACGTTCACCGGATAGCAAGGATTCAAAAAGTGTTTACCCATATGCTATAGCACAAAGGATTTGGGAGTTCTGGAGATTCTGTGCCAAATTATACAATTCGCCTTCAAAAGTTTGGACTGCTTTAATCGAAGAGCAGGCGAATAATCTTTGACCGCTTTTCTGTTTTGGTGAACACTCTTCGAGCGCAGAATCAGGCTAGAGAAGGGACTCCAGGGTAGGTGCGATCCAAGCTGCTCGTGTGTAAACTGCCTTCGTCGCTCAGGGAGAGTCCGCAGCAGCACCAGCAGAACCAGGCCAGAAAACGCCGCTTAATGACGTCAAAACCCCTCAAATCTCGACCACTCAATTGAAATGCAAGAAGCACGCAACGCTGCAGAACCGAACTCCCGACCTTCCTCCCATGGAGCAGCGCAACCTCCACTGCCTCACGGCCCGCTTGCTGAGGCAGCCATCGCTGGCATACAAGACGTCGCAGCGCGATCTACGACACATCGACAGCAGCCGCCCGCAACAGTATCCCGCAAACCTGCAGATCAACCAGCGGCTGCCGTGTTCGTCCACGTCAGCCACGCAACAACCACGGCAGCTGCCGATGAGGTCTAAGTAAGACCCAACCACATCCCATCCACTGTTCCTGTCTGAGGACTAGTGGCTGGATACGATGTCTCCCCACAAATCTTCACCTGCTGTCTCTCAAGAAGACAACACCGGTCACATGAGTATTCCCGCCTTCTGTTGTCCACATGCACCGCTAAGACGCGACCCGTATCGAGCATCTCGCCCACAGCTGGCGCCTCCTCCCGCCTTCCAACGCCTCTTTTTAATGGGCACGGAAAGAACGCCACTCCGCCGCTCACCATATTTCATGCGGGCCCTATAGTGAGCACGATAACTTTAAAACCTACCACGGATATACCAACGAGAAAGCGGCTGACTGACATGAAGCGAGAACTGCTTGTAAACCTACCTAAATGGTACTGCGAGTGTGATATCATATCGTAGCGTGAATCTGCCAGGATATCGACCGGTCAAGTCAGCCGTTCACCTATGTGGTTGCAACGCTTAAGGGGCCAAATTCATCAACTGCTCACCGCTCGCTAAAGGTGAAAATACCGCCAATCCTGATGCTGATGAATGTCATATCAGGAGTTTGGCGGCATTTTCACCGTTAGAGGGCAGTAAGAAGTTGATGCTCTGCCCCCAGCCCCCTTCCTGGGAGCCGGAGTGCATTACGAGTTAGATGCGAGGGATGAGAGAGGGACAGTATCAAGAATGAGTGGAATTCCAAATGCGTTCCGAATTTCGACTTGGCGGTATTTTCACTGTTATACTTCGAGGAAATCTCGAATGTAGAATTTGAACATCCTGCCGTTCCTTTTGCTTCACCTGTATACGGTCCCGTTCAGAAGATCACAGTGAGCGAAACTGAAGCAGCCCTGAGGAAGATGAAGTCAGGCAAAGCCACTGGTCCCGATGACCTGCCAGCCGACCTGTGGAAGTCGAAGGGCTGGTGCCCTGCTGACTGGCTGACTGAGTTTTTCAATCAGGTTGTTGCTGAGAAGAAAGTGCCTGAGAGTTGGCAGCAAAGCACGACTATCCCGATTTGGAAGAAGAAAGGCAGCCCTGCGGACTGCGCTAGCTACCGTCCGATTCGCCTACTTTCGCACACCGTGAAAGTCTTTGAGCGAATTGTCGATAGACGTGTTCGGAATGTCGTTCAGCTTTCCAATAATCAGTGTGGTTTCGTTGCCGGCTGTGGGACGGTAGATGCCATACACGCCGTTCGTCTTCTGCTAGAGAAGCACCGCGAGAAACAGAAACCGGTGCATTTCGCCTTCCTGGACTTGGAGAAGGGCTTCGACCGCGTTCCGCGGGAAGTTATATGGTACGCTTTGCGACGACACGGCGTCCCTGAAGAGCTTATTGAGTGGGTGCGCATCCTCTACTCGTGCCCAATAAGCCGAGTACGAGCGCCAGCGGGTACCTCGATGGAGTTCCCGATCTCTGTCGGCGTACACCAGGGGTCTGCGCTATCCCCACTGCTCTTCGTGGTCGTCAGGGATCAATTACACGAGATCTCCAAAGGGCAGCTCCTTGGACGTTGCTGTATGCCGATGACGTCATGGTTGCATGTGAAGACAAAGCCGAACTCGAGCGACAGGCACAGGAATGGTGCGATCGCTTGACATTGTTCGGACTCAAGCTAAACGTCAAAAAGACGGAGTATTTGACGACGGATGTGAATGAGCTCGGATCTATCGAGATCAATGGTACTGAGCTCTCACGAGTCACATCTTTCAAGTATCTCGGATCAACAGTTACGCCCGATGGCAGCCTAAAGTTGGAGTTGAATGCGCGCGTAAGTGCAGCCTGGTCCAAATGGCGGTCGTTGACTGGGGTTCTCTGCGATAAGACAATACCCGAGTACCTCAAGTCGAAGGTTTATAGAACAGTCGTCCGCCCAGTAGCGACGTACGGTGCTGAGTGCTGGCCCGTGACGAAGGAAATTGAAAGCCGCCTCAGTGTAATGGAGACGAAGATGTTAAGGTGGACGGCCGGAGTAACGCGATTGGACCGCGTTCGCAATGCCACCATACGACAGAGGTTCGGTGTCGTCCCGATAGCCGACAAGTTGCGCGAAGCTCGTCTACGATGGTATGGCCACGTCCTTCGCGCTAACGACGACACTGTCTGTAAGATTGGCCTGAATCTTGAAGTCCCTGGAAAACGGCCCAGAGGACGCCCAAAGCAACGTTGGCTAGACACGTTGCACTTGGACTTAAAGATAGCTGGTGTGCATCCCGATCAAGCATTTGATCGGGGGAAATGGCGTCACCACACCAGAAGAGCAAACCCCGCCACCAAGCGGGACAAAGCTACTGAAAATGATTGTATTTTCACTGTTAGAGAGCGGTAAGCAGTTGATGAATTTGCCTCCAGCTCTCCATCTTGGGAGCCAGTGTTTAATACGAGTTAGAATCGAGGGAGGAGGGAGGGGCAGTATCAAGAATGAGTGGAATGTCAGATGTGTTCCGAATTTCGGTTTCCGAGCACTTTAAGGCTCACCAAAAAAGCGGATGTTGTTCGAAATTTTATAAAATTCTCATTTTTTTGAGGAAAAACAATGATTGAAAGCTTGTTTCAAAGAGCAGGGAGGCGTCCGTTTTTTAGTACCAGAAGAATAGATAGCGAAATATCAAAATTAGCGTGAAAATGGTGTGTATAACGAAGTACACAACGGAAGTCATAACATTATAAAAGATTGAGAAGGGCATGATCGAAGCAAAAAATTTCGGTTTCATGACGCATTCATAAACCATGCAGGCCGCGGGGGATGGTCGGAATGCAATGGCTATTCTCACGAAGCTGGTAGGGCGGGGATTTATTGGCAGTCGGAAGCTCCTGCTGTCCTCCAGACTGTCCCATGCCAGAGTAGTCCAGCGGGCTCTCTTCGCTCGAGTGCAGGGGTGTGCGTTTACCGGTTTACCGATTTACCGGTTTACCGGATTTACAGGCATTTTCGCGAAAAATTCTCTTACCGAAAATTTTCGGTAAATTCCAAAATTTACCGGAAAATTTTCGGTAAATTTTGGAATAACGATTTTTTTCATGCAAAATCATGTCCCTATCAGTCGAATGGAATAGGAAACATACTACTACCCTATACCTCAGTTTAGAAGCGATTGCTTCTATCTTCTCCGATAACGTGCTATTACCGTTCGTGGTCCTCAACCCCATTAAAACATCTACAACCACATTATGAGGCGGAGATGCTGCGCTCTGGTGTTAAAAACGCGCTCCACTGCGATAGTACCCGCTGAGATTCAAGTTATCCAGCTTCCTGTCAAGCCTTTTCTTCTCGAACTTTCACCTCTGCCGTCGTGTTTGTCGTCATTCAGTAAGCATCAGCAGTATAAGAGCATCAGAGTATAAGGGTAGGAGCCATTAGACACAGGCGCTAACCCGTTGAAGTACTGGACGAATCCGGTCACCAAATCTGTATTTTCTCACTTGGCTCAAATAATTCCAAGGTACTTTTGTGCTCCTCCGGGTACGGTGGAAACCGAAAGAGTCATCTCCGCCGCCGGTCAAATTTTGAATGAGTTCCGCAAAGCACCCACACCTGAAAATTTTGCAGGTCTTCTCTTTCTCAAAGGTAACATTCCGCTGATCGGCTTTGACCGCTAGGTCATATGTGCATTTGAAAATGTTTTGTTGTTTCTAAAGTTTCGCTTATTCTGATCATTAAGGTGACCTCCGCTTCCTATGTTGTTCTTAGAAGTTTTTATTGTGAGAGTTTGTTGTTGGATTTTGTATGTTACAGTATGCTTTTATGGTGCTGTTTGTTTTAGAATGACATATGCATGATACAATGAAGACAACATGGTTTTTCTGAACGTGACGATGTTTTGGTGAAAAGTTTTTCGCTTTTTTTTACTTTCCATCGCTTAAAACTAGTTGCTATTTTGTTTAATATTAAACTTTAAAAAATTTAACGAATTTACCGAATTTACCGGAATTTACCGTCGAACTTCCGCGGTAAAAATTTGCGGTAAAAAATTTACCGGTCGCAAGTCGGCGCACACCCCTGCTCGAGTGACAAGGAGAGCATCGTGTCGTTCAAGGCTTCCACGTAGAAAACTGTGGCGGCTGTATACACAATGCTTCCAGCACTCGTTATTTTCTCATCGCTTCCGTTAATCTTTTTCCGCTCCTCCGTTCCTACCATAGAGCTCCTTTAATCCTTCCTTAGAAGATTAAATGTTGGCGCTAATCGGTCTTTATTTAGAGGCGCCTCACTTTCTGCCGCTCGGAGTATATAGAACTAACGTCTGCAAGGTAGCACGACTGCCAAGGGGAGTGTCCAAATACCAGTACCCACCATAAGCATTGGAAAGACGCAACGGAAGGTTCTACAGGGTGCGCATTAATTATGGGCCTGAAGTGCCATAGTAATACAAATTATTCAGAGCGGAGGAAAACATTTCGCTCTCTTCACTAGGACCTTAACAATCAAAAATTACAATCTTCATTCGAAGTTCCCTCCTCGTATGCACCTTGTCAGACGAGTCACGAAGGCGTCGCAGGTATCACGCAGATAGTCCTCATCGAGATCACTTCACGCCTTCGTAAGTGCAGCTCTGAGCGAACCCAAGTTGTAGTATCCTGTAGTTGAGATCTTGTGCTCTAAAACTGACCATACCAAATAGTCAAGTGAGTTCAGATCTGATGAATTTGATGGCCATTCTTCGTAGGCGATGAAATCTGCAAGCACTACTGCTCGCGGCCACTCGACGTGACTGCAGGAGCCAAGTCTTGCTGAAAGCACCATGGCTTGTTTTCGAAGTGAGAAATGGACCATGACTTAAAAGCATTCTCAAGGGCCGATTTAAAGTGTATTTACTTATTGATCTTCACTCCTGCTTCGACGAACACCAGTGGCGTTTTCCCATCTGAGGTTATTGCACTCCAAACCATAGCAGAGATTGGAGGTGCAGTTTTTCCGATAACTTTTCCTCTAGAAATGCTTCTTATCAGCTGCGAGGATCCGATGGTTTCGTGGATTCGCAATAGGTTCTGTTGTGAAAGTATTTTCGTCACTGAGAACGATGCTCAGGTGCGTGTCATCTGCGAAACGCTACAGAAGTCTCCTGCACCTCTTCAGCCGCTCGTCCTTCATTTGGGCCGACAGGAAATGTGCCGCCTGTCGTCGATAAGGGCGAAGCCCTAGCTTCCCTCGGACAATGTTTCTCACAGAAGTAGCACTGATGCCTATCCCTTTCGCCATCTTTCTCGTCGAGCAGCGAGGATTCCGCCGAATTTTCTCACGAATCCTTTTTGTGGTATAAGAAGTGGCAACGAAGCCTTTCTACTCATGACCATCCAGGTGCAGACCGGTGATGGCGCGCTTCGGATGAGCGTTAACCACAGTATAAAATGCGAAGATCGTACATAAAACTTTCCTGGTAGCATAATATAAACAAAACACAATAGCACTTGAATTTGCAGAAAATTTGTCGCTCGAGGTTCAAATCCGCAAATTTTGGGCGAGACCTATAATTAATGCGCAGCCTGTATATCCGCGCTCTTCCTGTAATTCTGGTAAAGCTGTCTTTGCTCACATCGCTCTTGAAAACTTCATATACCATTCCCCTCGACAAGATCCGCCCATTGCATAAAAACACTTTTCACTCTTCAATTTCTGATTGCTACGCTTTTTTGTTGAAGTGCCAGTGAAAGCTCATTAGCGAGGAACGTCTCCACTAATTGCGCCCAAACAACATGCAAGTCCTCGGATCCAAAATCGATTTGTTCTTGGCTCGGGAACGTGGTCACTGGTGACAAAAAATGGGTCGTCTGCGTTAACCACACGCAAAAGCGTCAGTGGCGAAGCAGGAATTCTCACGTCAAGACCGGAACTTCACCCAGAAAAAGGTGATGCTCAGCGTCTGGTGGAATCGCAAAGGATTCGCTCACAGGAAGCTGCTACCTGCAAACACTACTGTCACTGGCGATGTCGACTGCAGTCCGTTGGATCGCAATGAAGCAGCTCGGCCTACTGAGTCAAAATCTCATCTCGATCGCACTTACTCCTGACTTCTTCCGACTTCACCTCTGTTCATGTTGTAGTTCGCGTTTTATATAATTTCCAAACCTACGGTTAACATATCCGCTAGTTTTTTCTTGAAGATATGATCAATTATCACTTTAGAGAATGTGAGTGGAGTATTCAAGTTTTGCTCATCCCCCCCCCCGCCAATAGAAACTTATAAACATTTGCTTCCGAAACTTTTAGTTTTAGTTTTTTCACTTTTAGTTTTTTTAGGTAATCCCGTCCCAGTTCTTGTTTCGAATTTTCCTTACCAGATCCTTTACCGTTTCCTTTCACTCATTTGAAATGGATTGAGTCTCATTCCGCCCTCACTTTATTAACAACCGCTCCCACTTACCTACCTGGGGCCGGATTACAGCAATTTAACAGAGAAAATCACAGCCGAAATCACTGATAGCGCGGCTTATCAAGCGATATGGTGATATGGTAAGCGATAAGCCGCGTTATCTGAGTTTTCCGCTGTGAATTCTCTCTTAAATTTATGTAAGCCGTTGATAAATCCAATCCCAGAAGACATCAGGGGCCGGATTCATCAACGACTAACCCGCGGGTATAGGGGGTAGAGGTACCCATGACGAAGCCTGCGTCTCTCACTCTTGCCTTATCTCTACCTGACTCTTATCTTACCTCCACCCCTTATACCCCGCACACCCACAGGTTTAGTTGTTGATGAATCCGGCCCCAGGACATCAGACTTGTCTCGTCCTCATCTCATGTCTCTTTCCTTATACGCGAACGAGTCGCCGGCAAACACTTTCGCGCTTTAGCGAGCCCAGTAGCAAGACACAGCTATCGCGCGCTGTGCGCGACATCCTAGGGGTTCGCGCGGCGTTGGAGATATGTCTGCCCCCCAAGCAGGTCTTCGTGGGAAAAAAGACAAGATCTTCTTCTTCCACGACAATGCGCGTCCGCACGCTGCAAGGGAGACTCATGGACAGAAAAAAAAACTCCAGTGTTTCGTATGGCACGTTCTAGCCCACCCACCGTAATCATCGGACCTTGACCCTCCAACAAACTACCATGTCGCGGTCTGCACTTCCTACGCGACTTCTTTTGGAAGGCAGGTCGAGTTCTTGTATCCTCTCGACGTCACGGGCTACAGTGAGCCTCCGTTGTCTTTTGGGCTTCTGGGCATCCTCTGCTGGGTTGGTCTTCTGGCTACCTCCTCCCCATCGTCCCCTTTCGTAGTGCCACCAACTCATTTATTCTATTGCATACTACTTATATAGCCGTGCTGTTGTACTAGTTTCACCTGTTATCGCTTATATTATCAAAGCATTTCCCATTATCGTCGCGTGTATTGTAGATTTTGTGGCAATAAACTTGTGTAAGAAAACGCACTGAACCACCGCATACCATCTGTTTCTTTCATTCTCTTCTTTTTTTCACTTGCAGGATAAACAATTTGACGACAGGGAGCAACTTGAAAAGTGCCTCGCTGAGTATTTTTTGTCAAAACCCCAGGAAGTCTGTCGAAGTGGGATCTACAACTTACCAGGCAAACGGCAATATCCCCCTATATATATTGTAGATAATAGTGGTGCATATGTTCGTTAGTTGTTGTATGAAAGGAACAAGAGAAATACATTTGAAAAAATTGCACAAATGGCGGGATACTTTCCTTACAACCTAATACCTGCACGATTTTTTTTTGGTAAGGCATTCATAATGTTCTCGATTTCCTCCGTTTTTCACAAGTTCTGTCCCTTTTTATTCTCCTTTCATCTGCTGTTCTCCTATGCCTTCAATACACAATATTTTGTGTGTTCCTGTTGGATTCCTTTCCTTCTTGAGGTGAGTGTTTTGCACTGGCAAAATAAAAAATAAACAACACGGCTGAGCAGACGACAACGTAACGCCACTGAAATAACCTTTGTAGCTCGGAAAAGACGTAGTCCGATGGTGCTAGTAATCATGAAGGGGTTACTACACCCCAAAACTAGATTTGACTTTCAGAAATTCGTCAGAAGAAACGTTTATTTACAGAGAAATAGACAAACAAACGAGAACACGATTGCAATGAGCGGCTCAAAGAACGATCACAAATCCAGACTATTTCATCAACATCATCATCATCATCATCCAACGTGAGAGAAACGTAAACATTTGGTTTAAGCTTAGAAATCTTATTAATTATTAACTCTATACATGCGAATTGCGTAGTGGCGTATCATCATCGTACTGCTGTAGTGTTGTTTGTAGCTGTTGTTCAAACGAAGAATACCTTAGACCGACGAATACACACGTCGGAAGCATCTCTCCTATCTGACTCCTGCGTGGGTGTGTACAAATGGCGAGGCGATAATCTCACTTGAAGCTCTACAACAATACAGAAGCACCGTACTCGACTAAGAGTACTCTGGGCGGGCGGCGAACCGCTTCTAGTAGCTCGAGGATACTGTAGTGCACGATCAGAACGGGGTACTGTACTCGGCGATGGTCTCGAAGAACTTGCGACGTTCGCTGACCGGCACCGCTAGCGAGCGGCGCATGTCCTCGATCAGATACTCGGGCACGCCTTCGAGCATCGGAATCACTGGATTACTGTGGAAGCGGATATCTGCAATGGCACAGTTAGCGCTAGGCACAGGATTACGGTAGAATGTTCAGTTTTCGTGCAAAACAGCACATTTTTTCCAATCAAATTGAATAGTCTTCTAAGCAAGATTGACGGTTTTGAAATCGAACTGAACATCTTCCAAATTAAAACAAGCTCCTTCCACATTAAACCAGCTCTCCAAAACGGTGAGAATAATTTTTCCTTGGAGGGAAAATTTCGTACAATTTTCGGTACATGCCGCGAAGCAGACCGTAGGGGTACGGGAACGCGTCGTTACCCTTGCATAACAATGGCAGCCAATCATGTGTCCTCTCTGTGCGGCTGAGCCACTGCCTGATTGGCTTCCACGGTTTTAGGGCAGCGGCGCTTTCCCTCACCCCTGCGGTGCATCTTCGCGACATGTAAGTAATTTTCCTTGAAATTTTTTTCAATTCTCCCGCCGCAATAAGTGAAGACACTGATTGAAATTTTATTAAACATTTATTTTTAAGGAAAAATAGCGGATTAATATTAGTTTGAAAATTCACAAAAATTAATTTTAAAGAAATGTAGTGAATTAATATTTGGAAAAAGAAAGCAACAATCATTTGGTATAGTACAAAAAGATATCGCGCCGCGAACATGACTAAATTGTCGTGAATTTCATTTGATTGATAGTGCAACTGCTGTTTACTTGAAACAGAGGTGTGAGGATATTATTGTGCTTTTTTACAGCTGTTATTGTTCTACCGTTTACATCTGTGTTACACGACGCAAAAATAATTTTTCCTATCAATCAAATAAAAATAGCGGTGATCTAGCCATGTGCATGGCGCGATCCCTTCTTTTGACTCACTCGACGACTGCCGCCCTCCTGCGCGTTGAAACAAAATTTAATCGACTATTTTTCCTTAAAAGTAATTTTTCAAAAAATTTCGAACCGCGAGTTCGTTCACTTACTGGGTAACTTGAATTTTAAAAAATCAAAAAAACCATGCGTATTGAAGAATCTCTAGTTTAAACTGGAAGACGCTCGTTTTATTTGAAAGATGTCAGTATGATTTCAAAAACGTCAGGTTTGCTTAGAAAATCGTCAAAATTGATTTGAAAATATCCAGTTTAATTTGAGTATTGTACAATTTGGTTCGAAATGTGTCCAATTTGATTGTAAAAATGTCGAATTGGGTTGGAAGTGTTCAATTTTGATTTGGAAATTGTCTAAAAATGTCAAATTTGACTCGAAAAGTGTCCAATTTGGCTCGAAAAATATCCAATTTGACTTGAAAAGTGTCCAAATTGATTTCCAATTTGATATTATTTAAAATGTGCCTATTATAAAAACTTTGGTTATGATTCAGAAAGTATTCAATTTCATTTTTAAAATATCAATTTTGCTTGAAAAATGTCCAATTCGACCTGAAAGGTTCCAATTTGATTTTAGAATATCCAATACGGCCTGAAAAGTGTTCAATTTGGTTTTCAATTTGATTTGATTTGAAAAGTGCCTATTATAAAAACTGTCGATTTTGATTTAAAAAGTATTCAATTTCATTTTAAAAATACCCAATTTTGCTTGAAAAATATCCAATTTGACCTGAGAGATGTCCAATTTGATTTTCAAATATTCAATACGGCTTGAAAAGCGTTCACTTTTTCTTGGATTTTCAATTTGATTTGATTTAAAAAGTGCCTATTATAAAAACAGTCAGTTCTGATTTAAAAAGTATCCAACTCCATTTTAAAAATGTCTAATTTGGCTTGAAAAATATCCAATTTGACTTGAGAAGCGCTCAGTTTGATTTTCAAATGTCCAATACAGCCTGAAAGGTGTTCAATTTTTCTTGGGTTTTCAATTTAGTTTGATTTAAAAAGTGTATATTATAGAAACTGTCGGTTCTCATTTAAGAAGTGTCCATTTTTTTTAAATAACCAATTTGACTTAAAAAACATCCGATTTGATTTGAAAAGTGTCCGATTTGATTTCCACTTTCATATAATTTGAAAGTGCCTATTATAAAAACTGTTGGTTTTGATTTAAAAAGTATTCAATTTCATTTTTAAAATGTCCAGTTCGACTTGAGATGCGCTCAGTTTGATTTTCAAATGTCCAATACAGCCTGAAAAGTGTTCAATTTTTCTTGGGTTTTCAATTTAATTTAATTTAAAAAGTGTATATTATAGAAACTGTCGATTCTTATTTAAAAAGTTCCCAATTTTATTTTAAAAATGACAAATTTTACTTGAAAAACACCCGATTTGACAAGAAAAGTGTCAAATTCGATTTTAAAAATGACCAATTTGGCTTGAAAAACATCCTATGTGACTTGAAAAGTGTCCTGTTTGATTTTAAAAAATGCACAATTTGGCTTGAAAAGTGTTCAATTTGGTTTTCAGTTTGATTTGAAAAGGGGCTATTATAAAAACTGACGGACTTCACTTAAAATGTCTCCAATTTGATAATAACAAATGTACAATTTAGCTTGTGAAAAGTGGCCAGTGCCCAGTTTGATTTGAAAAATCTCCATTTTCATCCAACTTGATTGGAAAAGTGTCCAGTTTGACGTGAAAATCGTACAGATACGGTAGCTCGTGAAACACCTACCAGTACGTCTGCTCTTGTTCATCCTTCTATACTTGACTGCTGAGTTGGTTTTCTCGGAGCACGGTACCTCCGAGGGTAACTCGTCCTTGTCTGAAATACGCCGAACTATAGAGATAGGGGGTCGGTGTTATGGGATAGGTGTGAGCTGGCCGAACAACATAGGGGGTGAAAACTGATGACGAAACTAAGAATGAGACAGGCTAAAGTCTAACCGGAAGAAGAAAAAAGGGGTGACAGGCACTCGGACCGAACCCTAAAATCGCAAACTAAGCGCGATAGATAGATTCAGGAAAAACTAAGGATTAGAAAATCTACTGGGTCACCGCCAGCCCGAAATCGATCGCAATTCGAAAATGTTCGCAAAAAAATTGGCACAATACGATCGACTTCAAGCGCAGCAGTGACGTCTACACGCTCTACCGGAGCTCCTCGTGCACATAACTCAACAGCATGCTAGGGATACGTGTCGCATGCAAAGCGTAGGCTCATCTGAAGCATTAGATGGGCAGAGAAGGCATACCTACGTATCAGGTTCTTTCACGTAAATTAAGAAACCCTTAAACCCTGGATTAAAAAAATACAGTAGCACCAACCTGCCCTCGCTGCACGCCCAGTCTAAGTAGATTTTATTGCCGGACCCGTGGTCCCCCTCTGAAGGACAATGGATATAATAAAACGGGCATGACAGCTAGCCAAAACGAGGTGCGTGCGATCAGTGTCCTGATTGGCTCACACGAGTTCGGTCGGCGCTCTGATTCGTTACGATTGGCCGGCGCATTCAAGCCTCCTACGTAGGCCACAACACACTGCCAAGTTGTCCACATAGATTCAACCGACTTTCGAATAATATACTCCCCTTTGTCACGCTTTGAACAGTTTCCTGAACGGAACAACAGCTCTACTAGCTTGGACGCAAACCAGGCATAAATTCGATAGCATACAATACTCTCAGCAACCGGCGCCTCCTCCAAGTACGCTACATCAGCCCATTGTGGCGGCTAATTTCGAATTCAAGACCGCCACGAATCTCTTAAGAGAACTATGACCTGATTAGCCTTGAGGCTAATATGTGAGGTGATAATTGGGCCGCTCCAGCTGATGTTAGACTGTATTGGCTATCCGAGGTCAGACGAGCTTCCATCGAAGCTCGCCGTTTTCTTGCAATGCAGCCGGCTGTATTGAAGACGAGGGAGCGGCAAGGCTCCCCTCGAAGGCCCTGGATGTGGTTTTAGAGAGAACGTACGAGGGTGACGCCTCGATGCCGCGCCCTCACAGCCGCTCAGTATGGCGACAGAAGTAAGAACGGAGCCCGGGAAGGGGCAGCGCGAAGAGAGCCTGCGCTGATCGATAGCGCGCGCGAGCTGCCGGACCTGAGGAGAATCTCAATGGGGTCCCGCGCTGATACGGCAGTCCGCGAGGATTTGAATTTAGGGAGCGATCTATCGCATTCGCGACAGTGTCCTCTGACGAGCTGGCTTTATGCTATGAGCTTGAGGAATGGACCACCATATGACCTATGTTATACTCCCGCGGATCGCGGCCGACAGACGACGAGAGGGCTGTTATACTTCCCGCCCGTGGGACGGCGCCCGTCCGCGGTTCACTGCACCGTGGAAGGCTGTCGTTCCGCAGAGTTCGGCGCCAAAAGCATGCTCCAGTGCGACGCTAGCCGCATGCGCGGACGTTCTGCGAATGATCTCGCGGGAGTATAACATAGGCCTATGGCATGGTGGGTAACTTGTAACTTTGGGAGCACTGACTTTTCCACACCTCGTCTACAAAAGCCGGTGCTCTCGTACCACTTGAAGTAGTCACCGACCATTCCATAAGGCTGTCCATACCTCACGCTCATAGCATAGAGCCGCTCGTCAGAGGACGTTGTCGCAAACGCGTTCGATCCTTCCTCAAATTCAAACTCCCGCGCGCGGTCATATCAGCGCGGGACTCCGATGAGGTGCTCCCAAGGTCCGCCTGCTCGCGAACGCTATCGATGAGCGCGGGCTCGCTGCGCGCCGCCCATTTCCGGGCTCAGTTCTTACTTCTGTCGCCGTAACGAGCGGCTGCGCGGGCGCGGCTCCAGGGCGTCGACCTCGTACCTTCCCTTAAAAACCACCTTAGGGGTCTTCGAGAGAAGCGCTGCCGCTCCCTATATTCAGTACTGCCGAATGCATTATAGGAAGCCTCGATGGAAGCTCGCCTGAGCTTTGGTTAGCTATGCAGTCTGACATCAGCTAGAGCGGCCCTATTACCGTCTCGAATATTCACTCAGGGACAAGAGGCTACCACGCGTGGCACCTGCGGCGTGGCCTACTTTCACATTGGGATCCCTATCATCCTCCCAGAGTTATGGGCTCCTTGATGACTTCGTGAGCCTCCTCGGGGCCAATGGGGAACTCCGCTTAACAGAGCAGGTTAATAGAGCGAGGACCAACGAATCGCAACAGACACAACAGGAGCATGAGACTCTCCTTAGAAACTGGTAATGACCTACTGGTAACGTAATCCGAACGATTCCTCCTCCCTATACTTTATTCCCTTAAAAGAATAGCCTTGTGGTGCAGAGCTCCAGAAGACGATCCACAGTCAGAGTCCATAGATATCGTTAAGTAACGGTATTAAGTACCTCTATACCAAACATTTCTCCTACAAAAAAGTCATCACCTCTGCCGACCGCTAAAAGCGACACGTATCCCTAACACTGCCGTGTGTTGTGTACAGGAAGAACTAGTATAGCCAGAATCTAGGATTGCTACATGCCACAGCACAACCAGGCTATCATACACTTACCGTGATGTTGACCGCCTACGTCCTGAACAGTTATAGTGAACATACGGTAGTAGGAACACAGTAAGAATTAAGTACGGTATAGTCGACACGACATACCGCTAGCGACAATAGGCGACTCGCCACTGCGACGCTCGTAGGCCGAAATTCGCCGTTGAAGTTCGGCGAGTTGCGAGTCACGAGCCATCAAATCACGTTGCAGTCGTTGTATATCCTCACTAAAACGTTAGGGATTAGTTACAGTATTCCTCCAAGAGTTCAGGGAAAAACCAAGGACCACTCGGAAGGAGTCACTCGCAGTTAGAAACACTGCTCGAGCCGCACATAAGCTTTTTTATCGAAGCACTAAGGCTGATCCTACAAATAGCCTCAAGCTTACTAGCTATCTACACCGCATACGAATCAGGGTACTGTAAGCGGGTCACAACTACAGTTAGACAACGTCACTCCTGAGCTGACAATATGAATTTTACCGGAATCGATGGATAGGTAATAGGTTGCGCTTACATCGCCCTGAATAAGGGAAAATACCTCTATACGTGGCTAAACTTATTGATTTGTTATTGAACCAATAGACTATTCATGAAGAGTTATTGATTTTACGAAAGTAATTTTGGAGCTGGAGATCATACAGAAACTTTTGTCTCAAACAACGTCACTTTATTGATCACCTAAGTATTACATACTGATTGATTTATTGATCGGGATGATATAGTACCCAAAACCAACAATATGTGGACAATATGTGGAGTTGTGAGTGGAAAACACGCCAAATTATGTGCTGAATACGGTAGCTATGGAGTTCGTTCTGGACGGGATGATATAGTACCCAAAACTAAGATCCAGAACGACCTCCATAGCTACCGTATTCAGCACATAATTTGGCGTGTTTTCCACTCACAACTCCACATATTGTCTGCAGATAGAGAAACGAATACAAAGCAGGGTGCATACATGAGAAGGTTGAGCACTCCAGACCAATCAGACCGCATCGAGAAGGCGGCACAAGCCACCCGGATGGAGCGTGTGCAATCGGTGCCCTGATTGGCCGGCGCATTGTCGCCTCCACCAGGTAGGCCAAATTAACGACTTGTACCCAAAACAGTTACGGTTGTTGATCATCTAACGCGGTTAACAAGAAAACTGCAGAACGCATTGTAGAGAAGTCAGTAACAAATGGAAGGTCATTTCTCAAGAGAGCCGATACCCGCGTTCTCACGCAGACCTGCCGATGCTCCGTAGTCAATAACAGCGACAGCGGTGCTCGGCACTAGTTATAAAAGAAGGATCAAGTTGAACCTAGGCGGCTTGTTTACCCCCTCCCGCTGATCCGCCTCTGGCGGTCGGCTCCCCTATGAAGCTGGCGGCGCTTTAGCCGTTCGTTCTTAGACCTGCCTTATGCGATTCCTTCCCCCCCCCCTTCCTTACCATCCATCTGCCTTATCCTCTATTGTCTGATAAATAATGCTGATAAAATATTGTCGTCAAAGTATTTCTTGAAGCATTCAAAGGGACAGAAATCTATTGTATAAGAACGATTTCTGCTGGTCGGATACGGGTCCGATGGAGTGTTTAAACGGAAGTCATTACGACCGTCTTTAAAAGAAGCTTTTCCGTTACAGCATGCAGGAAACCTAACCACGCTGCCTTTTACATATAAAAGATGGTTTGAAACATAATTTCAAAAATGCTACAACTACAGGGAAAAATTTGGGCGCTTATGAAGGATGGTGGAGCACAGATGAGCACTGCAGACGTCGGACATGATCATTCAAACTAGTTGATGAGAAATCGTTTTCACCTCGTCGAAAATGAATCATAATGAAACAAAACTGCAGAATTCACTAGAAGTGGCGTGGAAAAAATCGTGCTTCAAAATTATGCTAAAATTTTGAGTAGATGCTATTCAAAAATATCGCAAATTTTGAGCTATTGTCTTTTTCCTGGAGCCGTTTCCTTTAACAGTGAACCAACTAGTCTGACAACGTGCTGAGCTTCCACAATTCCTAAGGGAAGTAAGACGGTAGCGAGTAAGGACCTGTTCATACTTCGCGACAAGAGCGACTCATCGCCCGCATCGCCCGTGCAAAACATGCGTATTGATTAAAATCGAGCGCGCCGCCGATTCATACTCGTGCGCCGGCGCTGTCGCTCCAGTCGTTCTTGTCGCTCTTGTCGCCTGCCCATACTTCCCGATTCTGCGCAGACCACGCGCGCTGCGCTCTAGTCGCTCTCGTCGTCCGTGCAAAACATGCAAATCGATTAAAACCAAGCGCGCGTCGCCGAAAAGTGTTCATACTCGAGCGTCGGCGCTGTCGCTCCAGTCGCTCTTGTCGCTGCTGTCACGAAGTATGAATAGCCCCTAAGTGCCGATTTATTGTCTACAAGTTTTAGAAATTTACGGCGCAGTCCAGCTCCCCAGCTGGAGCGGCAGATAAATCGATTGGATTGACTCGTACAATGCCTTTTTCAATTCTTTCCAGATTTAAATTCAGAAACGACTGCGCACTTACTTCTCATTCTCTCGTTCCCGTTCCTCCATCAAAGCCGACAGTCGCTCATCGAGCTGGGCGTTCTCGACGCATTTGGCCGAGTAGGCGGCTGACAGATTCGTCAACTCTTCTCTCATCTGCTCCAGCATAGCACTGAAACTGAAAACAATACAAATAAAAAGTGATCCAGCAGTCACTGTGTTAAATAAGCAAAAAGTCCATGTCGCGAATATGGGCACCACTGGGAGGTGGGAGCGCACCAGCCAATCAGAGCCAGGCATAGGAGCACGACCAGTAATATGCCTTCTAATCAAGGTATCGACCGTACATGCCGTTTTTGACGTGGCCTGAATAGCTGGTGCGTTGCTAGCTCCTAATGCTGCTTGCATTCGCAACATGGATAAAAAATTTCATGACTTAAGGAGGACCAATCACGACCTTATACCTTATTCTAGCATAAAATATAATACTGCTACTCTAGGAGGATAAAGATGCATGGCGCACTCTAAATTAATGTTCTTTGGTCCGCGAAATTCAAACAAAAAGGTCGGACCATGTGAGGAAAGGAGTTTCTGTACTAAAGGGGCCACAGCCTGGGCGTGGATAAAGGCGGGCTGCAATAGTGATAGCCCTAGTTTATAGTTGCGCCGCTGAGCTGTGCGGCACCATAGTCGAAATAGATATCGATCGGGTGGCGGAAAATCGATATCTATGGCGATCATGTTGCCACGTCGCTTGGCGGCGTAAATATGAACTGGGGTTTACCAGTAGATCACAAGACTCTTGCGCCGTCGACCGTGACTGGTTGGCCTTCATTGCGAGTGTTCTTTGTACACGCCCAGGTAGTCTTCTACAATAGTACCGGGAACATGTTCTTTAGAGGCGTATATCTCAAAGCAGGAACTTGAGAGACTTTCGAGGATGTAGGAAAACCCGAATCGCACGCCTTTTCTATGATTGGCTGATGCCTTCCTTGCACCCGCCCTTTGTACACGCCCAGGAAGAATTCCCCGATAGAACGGAAACTTAATTTTTCGAAAAATATCTCATCGTAAGGTGAACTGAAGAGAAGATTGGCGACCAGAAGCGATACTAGGCGAGGGTACCCTATATGTGGAACGGAATAGTTTCCAAAGACAATTGAATATTCAGTACTAGTCGCTAATGTGGCCTACATGGAGTCACTGAAGCACAGACTAAACAATCCGCTTCAAGTGGGGAAACCCAGAGCGGGCGCGTGCGTTGACTGGCGCGCCTTCGTTCGGTGCTCTGATTGGTTGTATTTGCCTAGGCGTACCCGCCCCCCCCCCCCATGTGGGCCTTATTAACGACTAGTACAGGATGTTCCAATACGGTGGGAAGATGTTTTAGAAGATAGAAGAAAATGAACCTTAAAGTCAGAAATGGGCGAGTATATTAGTTCAGCGTCCGACACGCCATAGTTTGCGACACTAAGCGACAGTAAGCGACAGTAGGCGGCAGAATGCGACAGAAGGCGACTTAAGAAGATGGATAAGATTCACCTTCTTCAACTTAGTTAGGTGGCGACACTACGCGACAGTAAGCGACAGAATGAGACAGTGAACGACTTAGGTAGATGAATGAGGGGAATGAACGAAACCACAGTTTATGCTAGAGGTTAGTTGGCGACACTAAGCGACAGTAGGCGACAGTAGGCGACAGTGAGCGACTTAGGAAGATGGATGAGATTCACCTTCTTCAACGCAGTTAGGTGGCGACACTACGCGACAGTAAGCGACAGAATGAGACAGTGAGCAACTTAGGAAGATGAATGAGGGAAATGAGCGAAAACACTGTTAATGCTAAGGGTTAGCTGGCGACAATAAGCGACAGTAAGCGGCCATAGGCGACAGGAGGCGACAGTGAGCGACTTAGAAAGATGGATGAGATTCACCTTCCTCAACTCAGTTAGGTGGCGGCACTATGCGACAGTAAGCGAAAGAATGAGGCAGTGAAGGACTTAGGTAGATAAATGAGGGGAATGAGCGAAACCACAGTTTATGCTAGAGGTTAGTTAGCGACACTAAGCGACAGTAGGCGACAGTAGGCGACAGTGAGCGACTTAGGAAGATGGATGAGGTTCACCTTCTTTAACGCAGTTTGGTGGCGACACTACGCGACAGTAAGCGACAGAATGAGGCAGTAAAGGACTTAGGTAGATAAATGAGGGGAATGAGCGAAACCACAGTTTATGCTAGAGGTTAGTTAGCGACACTAAGCGACAGTAGGCGACAGTAGGCGACAGTGAGCGACTTAGGAAGATGGATGAGGTTCACCTTCTTTAACGCAGTTTGGTGGCGACACTACGCGACAGTAAGCGACAGAATGAGGCAGTAAAGGACTTAGGTAGATAAATGAGGGGAATGAGCGAAACCACAGTTTATGCTAGAGGTTAGTTAGCGACACTAAGCGACAGTAGGCAACAGCGAGCGACTACAGCTTATGCTCAGAGTTAGCTGGCGACAATAAGCGACAGTAAGCGGTCATAGGCTACAGGAGGCGACAGTGAGCGACTTAGAAAGATGGATGAGATCCTCCTTTTTCGACGCAGTTAGATGGCGACACTAAGCGACAGCAAGCGACAGAATGAGACAGTGAGCAACTTAGGAAGATGAATGAGGGAAATGAGCGAAAACACTGTTTATGCTAAGGGTTAGCTGGCGACAATAAGCGACAGTAAGCGGCCATAGGCGACAGGAGGCGACAGTGAGCGACTTAGAAAGATGGATGAGATTCACCTTCCTCAACTCAGTTAGGTGGCGGCACTATGCGACAGTAAGCGAAAGAATGAGACAGTGAGCGACTTAGGAAGATGGATGAGGTTCACCTTCTTTAACGCAGTTAGGTGGCGGCACTATGCGACAGTAAGCGAAAGAATGAGACAGTGAGCGACTTAGGAAGATGGATGAGGTTCACCTTCTTTAACGCAGTTAGGTGGCGACACTACGCGACAGTAAGCGACAGAATGAGGCAGTGAAGGACTTAGGTAGATAAATGAGGGGAATGAGCGAAACCACAGTTTATGCTAGAGGTTAGTTAGCGACACTAAGCGACAGTAGGCAACAGCGAGCGACTACAGCTTATGCTCAGAGTTAGCTGGCGACAATAAGCGACAGTAAGCGGTCATAGGCTACAGGAGGCGACAGTGAGCGACTTAGAAAGATGGATGAGATCCTCCTTTTTCGACGCAGTTAGATGGCGACACTAAGCGACAGCAAGCGACAGAATGAGACAGTGAGCAACTTAGGAAGATGAATGAGGGAAATGAGCGAAAACACTGTTTATGCTAAGGGTTAGCTGGCGACAATAAGCGACAGTAAGCGGCCATAGGCGACAGGAGGCGACAGTGAGCGACTTAGAAAGATGGATGAGATTCACCTTCCTCAACTCAGTTAGGTGGCGGCACTATGCGACAGTAAGCGAAAGAATGAGACAGTGAGCGACTTAGGAAGATGGATGAGGTTCACCTTCTTTAACGCAGTTAGGTGGCGGCACTATGCGACAGTAAGCGAAAGAATGAGACAGTGAGCGACTTAGGAAGATGGATGAGGTTCACCTTCTTTAACGCAGTTAGGTGGCGACACTACGCGACAGTAAGCGACAGAATGAGGCAGTGAAGGACTTAGGTAGATAAATGAGGGGAATGAGCGAAACCACAGTTTATGCTAGAGGTTAGTTAGCGACACTAAGCGACAGTAGGCAACAGCGAGCGACTACAGCTTATGCTCAGAGTTAGCTGGCGACAATAAGCGACAGTAAGCGGTCATAGGCTACAGGAGGCGACAGTGAGCGACTTAAAAAGATGGATGAGATCCTCCTTTTTCGACGCAGTTAGATGGCGACACTAAGCGACAGTAAGTGACAGAATGAGACAGTGAGCGACTTAGAAAGATAGATGAGGTTCACCTTCTTCAACGCAGTTAGGTGGCGACACTGAGCGACAGTAGGCGACAGAATGCGACAGTGAGCGACTTAGGAAGATGAATTAGGGGAATGAGCGGAAGCACAGTTTATGCTAAGGGTTGGTTGGCGACACTAAGCGACAGCAAGCTGCGATAGGCGACAGGAGGCGACAGTGAGCGACTTAGGAAAATAAATGAGGGGAGCGAGTAAAGTTATAGCTTATGCTCAGAGTTACTATTACAAAGAACGAAAGAATACTCAATACACCAGGAACTCACTTCTGTCGGGTAACGTCACGATCCTTCTCACCGTTGACCTTCTTCAACGCAGCCTGCTTGAGCTCCTCTTCATGTGCACGTCGAACGGCCTCCAATGCCAGCCTGAAACGGTGAACAATTCGCTTCTGAAGCCCAGCCGCTGTCGCAAAGCAGTAACACACCTCGTGGCGGCTTTCTCCTCATCGAGCTCTCGCTGGTGCTCTTTCCGAAGCTGCTCCATCTCCTCTTGAAAACCTGTACGCTGCTCCTCCAGCACGTCTTCAAACGACGCCTTCACCGTGGTCAGCGACTGATCATTTCGGGTCTGTAAAAGAGGGGGATGCAGAAATTGGCTGTTAGATAGGAGATTCTCATGTCGCCTACCGTGATTTGTACCAGCTCCTCCTGTAGCTTCCGCCTTCGTGCCTCTTCATGTTCGATACGCTCCCGCAATACCTTCATCTGATGTTCATAGTGATGCCGGATCGTCTCTAGCTCCGACTGATGGGTATTCTGAAGCAGACGGACAGATCAGAAAGAGCCAGAAGACATGCATTGCTTCGGTAGAACTACGCAACTAGCGCTACAGACCTGAATCGCAGTCATCTCCGCCTGCCACTCGCTGTCCTGCTTCGTGTCCTCATCGTCGTCATCAAAGAAGTCCGACTCGCCCTCGGCGGGCTCAGTCATCGTCCAGGAGTCCGACTGTGATGGCACAACGACTCCTCGTGAGATCTGCATTCGCACGTAATTAGGAAAATACTTCCAAAGTGGCTGTAACGCCCCAGATCAAGTAGGAAAGACAATCGGAGAGGATCCGGACCTGATCATATAGCACCGTGGTCTGCTCCAGAATCTTCTGAATCTCATCCAGATCTCCGTCGCCGACGTCATCGAGCATCTGCCGCAGCTCGACGATGTCTTCGCTGATGCTGAGACGTTGATCGAAGATGTGTGACTTCGCGATGTTCCCTATGGCGGAGAGCTGAACGCGTAGCATGGTGGTGAGTCGTGGTTGCAGTGCGGCCACTCTGAAGGAAAAAAAAACATCGGCATAATTTCACGGAAAATAGGAGTACTGTAGGATATGGTAGTGCTTTTCTCAAACAAGGGTAGAAAACCCTGGCGGCTGCTCTTCTTATTCAAGACGATTTCACTTATGAGACCAGAAGACGGAGCTCAATGCTACTGGTAAGTAAAATTCATCTCCACTATAAAGTGAAAAAGTTGTTTTCGGCTGTTTTTAAGACACTGCTGACTCTCCTTACGATCCGCTTATCATTCGAAGAATCATTAATTTCACTAACATCATTGTCATTCAAATCATCACCTTTACAATCATTCGAATTCAACGTACACTTTAAAAATGTTAAAATAAATGTTGGATTTAACGACGTGCTGAACGCTTTTAAAAATTTATTTGTTTATCTTTCCTAAAAAAGTGAGCAAATTGCTCGAATTTTCCCGAAATTTCTATTCTTTTAGCTATTTTAAATCTATTTAAAAGTGCATGTTCTGCATGTTTTGAAAATGTGAGTTTCCGCTTGGAAACTGGTCAGTTTGGCATACGAATAGCTTATGCATACAAAACTGCAGTGCTGGTCGAAAAGGTATGTGTTTTCACTTTTTTGAACGTAACTTCTTTTAAACTCAAGGTTTTGAGCTGGTTCTTTTATAGTTAATGCTTATGCTCAAGTGTAAAAAATGCAAATTTTCAACTGCTTAGGCAAATTGTGAAATTAATTAAAAATTTTAAATATCTTCTTGGCAAAAGGCGGTCTTAGTTGTTGAGACTTTTACCCACCCAAATGTTTTTTCAATAACAACCTGTATAACAACAAATGGAAGGTGCGTGGAGCGCAGTCGGAGGAGGCGCCGGCTGACGCCTGCACCCGATACCAGGTTTCTGGTTCGGATTTCCCGCCCAGGCCAACCAAGCCTTCCATCCCTCCGTCGTTGGCGGATTGGTACCAGACTATTCTGGGAAGGGAAGAGCGCTGACTTTTTATCCCTGGCCACTGCAAGTCATTGTATGGCCAAATCCGCATTCAAAGCACCTCCACGACATTCCGTAGAAGTAGAATGCGTGGCGCATCCCAAAAGTGATTGGTTAACGCTAACCTTTATCCTACGCGGAGAGACTCTCACCAATGTTTTTTGACGAGGACGGGAAAATTAAAAGGGAACAATTTTGCAAAGGATTTTAAGAATTTTACAAAGACATCACACTGAGCTGGCCAACGCTAAGACCTTCCATCCCTCCGGGGTCAGTGAATTGGTACCAGACTGTCTAGAAAGAATAAAGCGCAGACTTGTTCATCGGCTGCCCACCGCAAGTCATTGTATGGCCAAATACGCATTCAACACGCCTCCACGACATCCCGTAGAAGTAGAAGGC